>CALZFC010000005.1:3422500-3430000 GCA_945643635.1 Allodiplogaster sudhausi
TGATCTGCCTTCTCGTCATCCTTTCTGGAACTCCTTCATTAGCCGCGGTTGCTTATTTCGTCTCATTGTCAAGGTTGTTAAGCGTTCCTTTTGTTCTACGGCAACGCAGTTTTTCCGAAGTCGTTATTGTCGTTCGTTTTATCTAGGCGAGAAGGCGTAATTTTACTTCTTCTCTCCTTTGGTATCGGCTCTGCCCTGCGGAGACTGCGCCAGCCTCTTCTCGTCGCTATTGCCTTCTCCACTTCCTTCTTCTATTTGGTTAGTCTCATTCATCCGAGACTGCCCTTTCCAAGCATAGGTGCTGGGCTGATTTGTTATCTCTTTCCATGAGTTCTCTGTCACTCTCCTCTTGAAATGCTATCCTTGCAGGGTACGGGGAACAGCCTGGCCTCAGTGGACATCGCCCCTGGCTACGCCGGCCTCTCTTCCTATGTTGACTAATCGTCGCATTCCAGATTCTGGCCCACATGTACTCTGCTCCACTCGTGCTGCTCATCGCAGCTTGGTTAGGGGACTTCGTCTTTCCCAGTTTCCTTGTCCCTCTCCCTGCCTTTCTCTCTGTGTTCTCTCTCTTATTGTAGATGTAAATTCCAGTGAAACACCAATAAGAATAAAAAAATACTTAAAAAATATAATTCTGATTCTTAATTCTTTTAGGGATGCAAACTATAAAGAAACAGAGGAGTGCTTACATTTTTTGTGATTCTTCTAAGGACTACTGCGCTGTCAGGAAATATTGAATACATGTTTTTTATATCAATATTATGTTAGTCAATCAATCAATCAATTTATACGGTGGAATATTACGCTCTTTTCGCAACACGTTAGTGAAATTTATCTTAACATTTTTGTCATTAAATTGAGGGCTTAAAAACAAAAAAAAAATTTATTCAATTAGTTTTCAGGTTGCCAAGCCGCTCTTCTTTGCTTTTCCTCTGGTTTTTCACAATGACCCTTATTAGGTTGGAGTCGAACCTAATCTCAGTGATCTTAGAACCTAATGATCACAAATTAGGTTGGACAATCTTATAATTAGGCTCGGAATTCTCATAATTAGGGCTTATTTTGAGCCTAATTATGCACACGTCGCAAACTTTATCTGTAGACTGCAAAATGAACTTTAAGCAGTAAACAACACATTTACAAGCATGAATGGTGACTATACTAGACATAATAAATGGCATAGCAAAAAAATTGTTTTGACTACACTATATGTACAAAAAAGTCATAAAGGCTGACGACAGATGGAGCAGCTGAAGGTCGAGGAGGGAGCGGCTGAACATGAGGAAGCCGGAGGGGCTGCGATGGGACAGGCGAATAAGTCGAACACACTTTGACGGTGGGCTACAAGAAAATATGGTGCTATCCTAGTTGGGGGGGGGGGTCAAAATATTGTCATTTTTCAATGTACTCCAAATCGTGCACAGAAGGGTTTTAGGCCATGAGGAACACGTATATACGGTTCTAGGCTATGGGGAACACGAATATAATGTTCAATTTGCATTTTTTCATTTAACAAAGTTATAGTACTTCATATTATTTTCCTACTTTTCATCTAAACTGCTGGACTAAGGAGTTGTCAGAGCTGCCAAACACCAATATAGTGTCAATTCAGCATTAGTGAATATAGATGTTGCGAAAAGAACGTAATATTCGAATTTAGCAGCTCTGAAAACCCCTTAGAGGAGCATTTTAGCTGAAAACGAGTAAAAACTGGTGTTAAGCGGAAGTGCTATAACTTTGTTAAATGACAAAATAACACAAAACGAACATTATATTAGTGTTCCCCATGGCCTAAAACTCCTCTGTGCACGATTTTGGGTCGATTAAAAAAAAAATTTTTTTTTTTGACCCCCCCCCCCCAACTAGGATAGCACCGAAGATATTTCTACTTCATTAGTAGGGAGTTTAGTAGGGAGAGATAAAAAGTAATAGAAGGAGAAGCGATGGACGATTTGACACTTGGTCCATCTGACACTTGGTCCATCTGACACTTGGTCCAACTGGCACTTGGCCCAACTGACACTTGGTCCAACTGGCACTTGGCCCAACTGACACTTGGTCCAATAACTGGCACTTGGCCCAACAACTGGCACTTGGCCCAACAACTAGCACTTGGCCCAATTGAAGCTAAGAATGCTGAAAGCTAAAAAGGTTAAGAACGTTATATTTAAACAAACTTGAGCATCGTACGAGCGGGTGATGATTCCCACAACTAAAACGACGCTCCATCTGATATAATGAAAACTATCACAAAATATCATTACGTAAACAACAATAACTGGAAAACGACAAGTTGTGAAAAACAACAGAGACAAACTCCAGATTATTGTTTTGGTGTGGCGTCCTCCGCCATTTCATGTTGAATGGCGGAGAATGCCTCACTAAGAGCTGCAGTCTGTGGCACCAAAAATGGTTAGGCTAAAAACAACCTAAATTAGGTATCAAATGCTTGAAATTAGGCTTGAGTTTCGACTCCAGCCTAATAAGGCTCATTGTGAAAAACCAGAGTCTTCTCACCTCTTCGTTTGGACAGTTTTTGCACCGAAATTTCTCTTCGAGTTTGCACTCGCTAATTATTACAGTCTTAATTTCTTCTATTGGCGCCTGGGAATATATTCGTAGTGGACGTTTGAAGGCTGTTCAGTGAGTGTCATTTCTAACTGCTCAGATTTGTTTTTTTTTAGACAGTATGCTATCTTATGTGAATTTATTGTGAATATTAGCTTTAAAGATAGATTCTGTCATCAGTAGACTAAAGTGAAGAAAAGCAAATATAATATTAACATTGTTATAAAGCTCATCATCGGTATCTCATTGCAGACGGTCAGTTAAACATTTCTGAAAACTATTCTTTGACTAAGAGTAGTTTGCGAGAACTAGGTTGAGGGTGGTACACGTATAGCGTAAATGACAGAATGTTACAAGGAAATAAAGATTAGAGCGCTTTAGCTTATTTTCATGAGTTGAGAAGGAATGCTAATGGACGCTTGCCAGCGATTACTTTGCTTTGTATAGATACTGTATAATAACCTAGCTAAGAAAAGCATGGGGAAAAGAGCACTTCATAACTTACCCTGTGGTTCTAATTGTTAAAGTAATCAACGGTAGAGAATTAGTTGTATATTATATATTATGAACAGAGGAGGAAGAGAGTCACTCTCGCTTGAGATCTGCTACGATCTCGTGAATCTCTCTTCCTTTGTCTCTGGTAGATATCGGAAGAGATAGTAGAGGGCCAATATCGATGGGAGCGTGTAGAGGATCAAGAAGCCGAAGGAGCCTATCACATGGTACAACGGAAGCACCGTGAAGGTCGAGATAACCACAGAGATCTGCAAGTAGCATAGAGAGAGAGGGGGAATGAGAGAGAGAGAGAGAACATACCGTGTTGATACTGTATCCTGCCGACTGCATGAGACTACGGTATTTGTGAGGCGAAAGCTCGGCGCCAATGAACCAAGAGATGGCACCCACGCCGATCCTGAACAGGCGGATTTCCACGAGTCCCCGGAATAGATATTGTTCCCGCTTCTTCCTTCTCGTATACGTTATCTATTTCTCGTTACCGATCCCACTGCCATCGCTCTTCCCTTTTCCTTGTCATACCCATAGGTGAGTCCGTAGAGTAGCATAGAGACAAGCCCGGGCCACTTCCACCAGTCGCCTCCTCCGAATTCGTGTAGTTGATCGAAGAGGACAAAGAGAACCAAGATGACGGAGTTCGCCGTTGAGAATGGCAGCAGAATCTTGCGACGGCCCATTCTGGAGAAAGGGATTGAAGGGAGTCTTGATTGCTGCAAGGGATGGAATTGGAACCTATCGATGATCTGCCCTCCGAGAAGAGTTCCCATGAAGTAGCAGAATGCCATGGCGCTCGAAGACCACTTGGCGAGGCCGTCCGGGATGTTGATCTCCTTCAGGAACGTGGTCGAGTTGTAGATCAGCGCCCAGAAGGCCACAGTGCTCTTAAGCAGGCAATGCAAAAGTTGTGAGGAGTTAAGGAGATCTGAGCTATTGCAAGGGGGCAAGAGAAGGGAAAGAAGCGGCCACTGGAGAGCTGACCACCACCAGAGCAGACTCGCAGACACAGCCACTCATACGTCGCAGTGCAGAGAGGAGTGAGGGTTTGGCAGAGAGCCAAGAACTCCTTGAAAGGAGTGGTTATGTTCTCTGTGACTGTTGTATAGCACCTGGAGAGCGGCGACATTCAGAAGAAGAGCACGACGCAGGTACGGCTCGCGTACCAGATCCATCACGGAAGAGCACGAGGAGATCACTTCACGCTCCGCTTCCATCTCCTGCAGAGAGAGAGACGAGAGAGAGAGAGAGAGCGAGAGAGAGAGAAAGAGAGAGAGAGAGAGGAGCGAGAGAGAGAGAGAGAGAGAGAGATTGAGTGAAGAGGAAAGAGAACTAGAGAAAATAAACAGTGAAGGAGATAATGGAATCGAGAGAAAGAGTAGGAGATGAAAAACTTACAATTTCCGTTTCTTTGAGAACCGCAGCGACATCAGTTTCGGAGCCCTGTAATAGCTACAATTTGATTAAAATCTCTCCCAATAGAACTCGTACTTGGAAGAATCGAACGGATGAGCCAGCCAAGCTTGAGCTTCTTCGGTGTATGAGAAGAAACTTTGGGGTTTCCGGGATGAAGAAGATAACGACTACCGCGAGGAAACTGCAGAAGGAAGAAAGGAATGGAAAAAGATTGCGTCGGCCGGGAATCGAACCCGGGCCGCCCGCGTGGCAGGCGAGCATTCTACCACTGAACCACCGACGCCCGGAGTGTACTCACAGGGAACGATGTTGACCGCAAGGACAGCAGGGAGGTTCCCCCCGAATAGTTCGTCAGTGCCCAACATCATGCCGACGATTGTCATCCCTGAGAAGACAATCTCGGAGAGATAGGAGATCGCCCCTCTATGCGAAGTCGGAGAACATTCCTGACATAAAAAGAAACTGGTCATCTGAATTGATCTCTCTCTCTCTTTGTATCTCTCTCTCTCTCTTTCTCTCTCTCTCTGCATATATCTCTCTCTCTTTGTATATATCTCTCTCTCTCTGTATTCTCTCTCTCTCTCTCTCTCTCTCTTTCTCTCTCGTTTTACTCACAGACTTCCTGACCACTTAAGCCACTGAAGTAGTGTTACTTCAGAATATAAAGCCCCCTCATACGGTAACAATCGGCCAAAGGCATCTCGTGTAAATTCAGTTGCACTGGGGATTAAAAATACAGACTCGGAATTGAAAGTTAGAGCAGTGCAAAAGGCCATGATTATAATTTGGAGAACGGCGATAAGGAGAGATAGGAGAGAGCAAGCGAAATAGTGTAAGCGAGAAAGAGAGAGAGAGAGAGAGAGAGAGAGAGAGAAATAAAGAGAAAGAGAGAAAAGAGAGACCTAGGGAGGGTAAAAAGAAGGACCACATGGAGAGGGAAAAGGCTTAGAAGAGACGAGAGAGGAAGGTTCTAGTTGTTCTCTCCACGTAGCCGTTTTCGTGGCCTGAGCGTCAGATGAGATAAAGGTTGTGCTCTTTTTGTGTGTGCCAAAGGAATGTGAGGCAGAAGACTCCACCACAGACATGCCTTCTCCTTTCCAGTACATATAATTATAGGAATATCACTTTCTGTCTCGGCAGCTTTTTTCTTTCTCTGCTTCTTCCCCACCCTCTCTCTCTCCCCGCCTTCTCTCCCTCTCTCGCTCTCCTTCTCACCCTCTCCCTCTCTCTCTCTCTCTCTCTCTCTCTCTCCTTCTCTCCCTCTCTCGCTCTCCTTCTCACCCTCTCCCTCTCTCTCTCTCTCCTTCTCTCCCTCTCTCGCTCTCCTTCTCACCCTCTCCCTCTCTCCTTCTCACCCTCTCCCTCTCTCTCTCTCTCTCTCTCTCTCTCTCTCTCTCTCCTTCTCTCCCTCTCTCGCTCTCCTTCTCACCCTCTCCCTCTCTCTCTCTCCTTCTCTCCCTCTCTCGCTCTCCTTCTCACCCTCTCCCTCTCTCTCTCTCTCTCTCTCTCTCTCTCTCTCTCCTTCTCTCCCTCTCTCGCTCTCCTTCTCACCCTCTCTCTCTCTCTCTAACCTGTAGATACAGAATGATGGCTTGGAATGAGACAGCTGTACAGATCGACGCGACTAATCTGCCTGAACGAACAATTGACCGCATGTCTGCCAGTTCATGTAATTGAAGTATTACGAGGGTAAATTGACCGCGCCGAGCTGGCGAGAATAAAAAGTACACAATTGGTTTCGTGTAAAAGCAGGAGTACTCTTTTAATGAGATTGCTCACTCATTCTGTGATTGACCAAACTGACCAATGAAGAGGACGACCGGCTGGAACTGCCAGACTCCCACAAACTGAAGCACCGCTGCCACCAGACTGATCGTGTTCGCTGTGATCAGGCCATCTGAGAACACGCTTTCATTATATGAAGAACACTTGATGTGGACATCAGTCACAATGTCATTTTACATTCTGAATATATACATATGTATATAGAGAGATGTAAATAACAAACATTTCCTGCCGAGCCGGTCGTTGAAGACGGGAGATAACCAGATTCCGAAGAAAAAGCCGACAAACCAAATGTTCTTAAAACAAAAACTCTTGCATACTCACTCTTCACTCCGTCGCTCTCTATTGGAGGCTATCTCTCATTCCGCCTCTCTCTCTCTAGCTCTCTCTCTCTCCCACTCCCTCCCTCTGTACCTCTCTCACTTTCTCTCTCTCTCTCTCATATCTTTCATAGATCGTAGCAAACCTGGATGAGATCCCATACAACCGAGTAAGTTGTCTCATCCATGGTGACGTCCATCCGGTGAAGAGATTCATTGAGATAGTCCTTCAATCATTCATTTTTAAAGAGAACAAAGAATACAAGTGAGCAGAGATAATCAACGTAGGCTGGTTGTCATTAACCGGTTTAACAAGATGAGACAAAGGCGAATAAACGGAGCGTTCTTAAGATGTGGTTGTTTTGCCTGTCATCGCTGTACCTTGAATGCAGCAACAGGCGTATTGAGGTAGGTGGAGGAGAAGGCGTACTGCCAGTTGGAAGAGAAGGCGATGACTGTGCAGATCGTGTACAGCCAGAGATGTTGACGAGAGCACTCCCGAGAAGTCATTCCACACTCTCAACTCTCAACTTATTCTCCTAACAGAAATTTTATATCGATAATGTACATTGCAATGTGCCATGCATTGAAAAATGAATCATTAACTGGAAATGTATTTCTTTTTGTACTTTGAAAATGGATTCAAAACCTCACTATGAGTTGCGCCACGAAACTGGCGGGAAGTGCTGTTCTGGAGTAGGTTTAGTGGCCAGTGGTCTCAGTGATTCACTATCAGAAGAGAAAGTGATCGCCGAACCGGAACGTGCAATCTTTCTCTTCTCTTTCTACAACATTTTAAACAGCTCAGATAAGAATTTCTCGAAGCACGAATCGATAAATAAATAAATAAATATTTGTGTATAATATGTAGGTACCTGTAAACTAAAAGATCGTATGA
>CALZFC010000005.1:3435000-3482500 GCA_945643635.1 Allodiplogaster sudhausi
CAAGAATTGGCAACCACTAGCATCTTCTCAATCAAATTGTACAAATATGTCCCATTAAACGTCTACAGCAATGCTTCCTTTTACAAAAAAGGGACTTGCCCAAAAAGCGAAAAAAACATTCAGTACCGGCATGAAGGTGGTGTCCTGGTTCTCCTGATTCTCCACCTCTTCCTCGTTCTCCTCTTCCAGAATCCCCGTCTTCTTCTCCCACCATTCGCTCTCTTCTTCCTTCTTCACTTTAACTGCCTGCCCACCCGACACTGTACTGAGACTCCGTCTTGAAGCTTCCGAATTATCCTGGATAGAAACGAAACAAAGTAATACTTATCTAATAGGCAAGCTGCTTGGAAGCTCTCGTTATCAGGGAAGTAAAGAATTATACTCGAAGCCCTTCACTGACTCTCTTGAAACCTAAAAGAACAAAGATATTCGTAATGATACCTGGGGAGGTTCCGTCATCATGTCCAGTTCAACGTGTTTTCCCCCACACGAGCGATTGTAGAAGGTGGTAGGCTCATCAGGTGGGGCCATGCCTTAGAATGGGGCGTTCATGTTTTGAACCATATGAAAAAAACGAGTACTCCCACAACGAACCATGGGTGTTGAATGAGTGAGGACGGTCAAAGCGGGTTGCTGCCTGTTCCTGATTCATTCTCTTCCACTCCTCATCCGAAGCTCGCCCATCATCTGATTGTCTCGCTTTCTCCAACGGAGTCTTCCCTCGAGTGCAGCCGTTCAGATGTGCTTTCAGCTCGTCCTTCAAAAGTACTCCAATCAGCACTATTTTCACACTGAAATTTGAAAAAAGTGTAGACAAGAGAAGACGAGAAAAACCTCTGTTCGCTGGAGTCGCGCCCTGAGATCATCGTTGAGTTCCCTTAGTTTCTCTGTCTCTTTCTTCTCTTTATTCAGATCGGACAAGACGTTGTTCATCTCCCTGGTGTGGCTCTTCAGTTGCATACTCAGACGAGACACCGGAAACAGCAGCAAATCAAAACAATGACTTGTAAAACTGAAGTTCATTGTGCCGTTTCTCCTTAGCCACACAAACCTCTGATTCAAGCTCCGCGTTCTTTTCTTCATATTCTGTATTCTTCTTTCTCTGAAAAGGAACTTTAGAGCATGTTCAGTGATAATAAATGGAAGAAGCAGACCAAGAGCCCCTCGAGCTCGGCCGGAAGTGTGGGAAGGTCTCCTTTGTCGTCTTCCTGTACCTCTTCCCTTTCCTTCAGCCGCTCCTCCAACAACGCCAGGGTTCTCTCAGCTTCTTCCAACTGGTAAGAGGGAATTAGAACCCAACGAGTTCATAACTGCCCTTTTTAATACCTTGACTTGCAATTCATTCCTTTCAGCCTGAACTAAGTCCAGCCGTGCCATCAGATCCTTCAAAAGTTAGCGTTACTATTAAAGCAGGCAAGGACTGAAGGAACTAGGGAAATGGTGAAAAAACAAGCAGATGAGAGCGCACCACGCAGCTGAGATCCTTCGCAGCGAGTTCGCCCCCCTTCTCTGCTGCTTCGGCCTTCTGCTTCTCCTCCGCTTCAACACGAGAAGCAAGCTGAAAAGTCACAAGACAGAGAATTAATCCCAGAACAAAAGAATAAAACTGACCTTGCTTTCTGTTTCCATCAGAGCCAAGCGAGTTGCTTCGATTTCGGCCTGAACAACACAAATTCATCTCTTTTCCCCTCTATTCTCTTGAAGGATGTCAAATTGATTAAGAAATAAACAGACAAGAAGAAGCTTCTCCTTAGATTCGGAAGATGACAGCTGAGTTTCAAGAGTCTGAATCTTGGTCTGAAGGTCAGCTAGATCAGCGTCCTTCCCTTCCAGCGCAAAAGTTAACTGCGCCACCTGAATTGTAGTGTTTATTAAAAGAATAGACATTGAGAAAAGAAGAAAGTTCTCATCCTGCCATGTGAAAGAAGAAGTGAGAAAGATAAGTGACCTGTCCATTGAAGTCTGCAATCTCAGTTGTTTTCTGGCCAATGAGTCTTTCCTTCTCAAGCAGTGCAGCCGCCTGCGCCTTCTTACAAGTTTCCATATCCTTAAACGATCGAATTAACATCCGCTGCATATAAAACGGAGAAAGAAGAGAACAAACACGAAGGAGCAGAGTGGCTGCCTTCTGTTCTTCCACCGCCTTCTCTCGCTGCCTCTTTTCTTCTACCAGCTCAGCCATCAGCTAAACACATCGTTGTTAACCATTCTCATACTCTGGAGATCATATAAACGGTAAATATGAATGAATACTCGAAATCCTCGCCTTATCAAGATCTTCTTGTTTATTTCGAAGATCAGAGTGCACATTTCCCCGCAGTTCGGCTTCCTGTCTGAGAACTTCTCCCATTTCATCTTCCTGGAAATAAGCAAGAATAGCAGGAACAAAGACGACAGAAATGCTTTCTCTCTCATAGAATACCTTCTCCTTCAGTCGCATCCTCATGCTCTTCTCTGACTCTTCCATCTCGCGTTCCTTTTGCTGGAGAGTACTACGCAACTCGGCTACCGTTTCCTCTGCTTTCCTCAGTTGTTTCTTCAGCTCTGCAACATTCTGAAAACAAACAAGTAATTACAGTAAAGGAAGTGATAGTTCAGTTTCAGAAATTCCAACAGAAAAGAAGCGTTGTAAGAAAGGAAATGAAAAACAGACGTCAGAGAGCTGTAGATTCTCGTCTCTCAGGTCGATGATAGTCCTCCCTTGCTCCTTCTCCCGTCTCTCGCTGTCTTCGATCTTTGCCGTCAACGAAGTAATCTCATCATATCTTTCCGTGATCTGCTTCATTGCTTTCTACAAAATGATTGCTTGGAACTCTATTTCTGCATTGAAAATTTTGTTACCAACAAGTACAGTAATCATGAGATACCTGGTGATGATATTTAAGCTCCTGGAGTTCCTTTCCCAGGTTGCTCGATTTTTTCTGTTCCTCAGCCAATTCGATAGTCAGACGATCACTGGTTTCCTAAACAAGAACAGTTGGAATTGAAAGAAGAGCGGAAGAACCTCCGTGACACTGAGTAGATTGGACTTCTGCTCGAGCTCGAAACGAAGACTGTGCTCCCTGGAAAAATCCACTGTTTTTGACGCTTGAGAAAAAGCTTCCTTGAACGAAATTCTTAAATTCTCAAACGAAGTTGAAATATAACAGATTACTTTAATCGAAACATATAATCCGCATCGTGACGAGCACAAGCGTACCTTTGTCGGATTTCCTCCTGCTCCTTCTCCATTTCTCTTTTCTGCTGTGAGAATTCGAGCACCTTGTCTGATAATTCCGAAATCTGAAACAACGTTGCACAACTAAATACTGTCAAAGTCGCTACAAGAAGGGAGCACGAAATGACGCTAGCATTGGCTAGCGATACGGCTTTTTGTTTTAGCATAAGACGGGCTGATAACCTGGCTCTTATACTCCTTGACTTCCTTCATGAGCCTTTTATGTTTCGGAGATGGGCTCGGTGCATTCGATGAGCCCGAGGAGATAATTCCTACAAGACTATCAGCCTCAGTAAATCAACTAATATTCCAAAAATTAAAACTATATTATTATTATTTGACCCACATTAAAAACATCCACAGATCAGCATATTTTAATAACAAGAAAAAATAAACCTCTGAGAATATCAAAGCGTGGAGAAACGCGTGAAGTAGCTGAAAGAATAGGCTGCTCAGAACTGATTCAAGAGAGGGAACAGACTTGGGCTGTTGCTGTAGTTGGCGGTGAAGAGGCGATTTCTCACCCGCGAGTTCGGAGGAGGGACCGCGCTACGGGCCGACTTGAATTCAGCTGGAAAACCAGACATCAATCTGTATTGCACATCTGAGGCAAATCTAAGACTCAGATAAAGAATAGAATGAAACGAACAACGGGGGAACAAAGGAGTCGTGCAGAATGAAGGTGTGTTGGGAAAGGCAGGAAATCCAGAGGTGTTCGACGGGCTTCCTTCCATCTCGAAGACTAAAAATTAATATGTTTAAGAACAAAGCATATTCGGACTAAAAAAATTACAGATTTTTAAGGGCGCTACAAAGTAGACAAAAGGAAACAGGACGAGCATGCTCGCGAGCAGCAGCATAATATCGGACAGTGTCTATTGGCTGAAGAAAATACCCATGGCGCTTCGCAAATTCATAAGAAGGACGCAGACAGAGGATTTTTCTCCCACTTACACAGAACTTCGTAGAAGTGGACATCTACGTAAATGTGATATAACTTTTAAAACGATACAATAATGAAAAATAAACAATATAATCGTGTTTCCCATGGCCTATAATCCCCTGTGCACGATCCCTCCCCCCAACTAATAGCGTCCAGGCGGATTGTCCCCCCAACTAATAGCGTCCAGGCGGATTGTATCTTACCTATGCAGTTGGTAACACTGAACTAAAATCACTACATCATAGAGAAATGTATTTTCATGTAGCAGATTCAGCCAACCACACTTATGAGATTTAAAATGCAGAGTTTAGCGCCTAAAAATGAGGAGAGTTTCTTAGTGTATTTTCTACAGTATAATTAGTTGAACGCAATAAAGAGAATATTAACTATATCTTCTAAATTAGATTGCTCGTTAAGGTAATATTAAGATTTAAACAGAGAGTTTCATGATGAGCATTTCATATGTGGAAAAAATTAATGCAATTTGAAATGCATTCTTATTTGTGGAGTGATTATTGCTAATTGAATGGTTCCTTCTGTGGGCTATGCTGTGCGGTTCACTTTACAGTTTGTCAGGGACCCGAATCTTCGGCTGCCTGGAGTATTCACTGCATTGTTTCTGGGGAATTTACCTTTTTCTGGTAATTTTAAACGACCTTTCCCATTTCGGTATCTTTTTGATGTGATATTTTAGGCAACAGCAATGTCGGATTCACTGCTCGCCCTAACTGGCACACGTACCAGCGGCCAATCCATCCGCACCCAAAACGGTTAGATCTTCTTCTTATTCCACTTTTTTTAATGAGTTTAGTTCTGAAAAGAAAGTGAGCAAGATGTGCGTTTTAGTGACGGCGGCGGTGGCGATTGCCAACATTGTCAAGTCCTCTCTTGGTCCTGTCGGCCTCGACAAAATGCTGGTCCGTTCCAATTAACGACCGTGTTTCGTTCGTGTATTGACTTGATTAAATGACTAGGTGGATGATGTGGGAGATGTCATCATCACTAATGACGGCGCCACCATTCTCAAGCAGCTCGATGTCGAGCATCCCGCTGGCAAAGTTCTCGTTGAACTTGCACAACTCCAGGATGAAGAAGTCAGTGAAGGGAAATGCTGCTCATTTCCAAGTCGCTGTTGACTCAATCTCTGGAATTGTCCTTTTAAAGCTTGTTACTGATCAGGGGTCATTGCGAAATTCTTTTCTTTTTACCATGGTTTCTCGCATTACTGTTTTTGTGCAATTTGAAAAGAATATGAAACGTGCCGCCTAAAAAGTGAAATTGTCCAGGTCGGCGATGGCACAACTTCAGTTGTAATCGTTGCCGCTGAGTTGCTGAAGCTGGCGGACGAGCTTGTGAAGAATAAGATCCACCCGACAACTGTGATCAACGGGTATCGACTCGCATGCAAAGAGGCCGTCAAATTCCTTCAGGTTAACATGTCCTTAGGATTAGTATGATTGGAGATTGACATGCCAACTTCCTTTTCACTGTACTGTCATTGAGGAGAACTTGTCGTTCCCAGTAGAAGAACTCGGTCGGCAGTCCCTGATTGGAGCGGCCAAGACAAGCATGTCTTCCAAGATCATTGGACCGTATGTCAATCCACTATTGTTTTACCTTGTTTCGTGCTTAATGAATCTTTGTTTGTCCTTTATGTAACCGTTGTTTTTGGCCTTTTGTAACTATACTTTTTCTAGTGACATGGAATTCTTCTCGGAAATGGTTGTGGAAGCAGCTGAGTTGGTGAAGGTGTGTTCATCCGTTTTCTTTCCATTATTCGCAATCATATCTTTTCTGAAGAATTCACTTAACTAATGGTTCTTCGATGTGTCGGTGGAAGACTAAATAGAAACGAAAGATGCCTTCAGGTGACAGATTCGACGGGAAAGGTCACGTATCCCATCAAGGCGGTCAACGTCCTCAAAGCACACGGAAAGAGTGCTCGCGAATCTGTTCTGGTCAAAGGATACGCCCTCAACTGTACCGTGGCTGCGCAAGGTGCATGGGCTGTACCCTCCTTATATTTGATTTGAAAACGCGTTTCCTCGTGATCATTTAATGTGCCCTTTTTTTACAGCAATGCCCCTTCGCGTAACGAATGCGCAGATTGCTTGCTTGGACTTCTCTCTGCAGAAGACAAAGATGCACCTGGGAATCTCGGTTGTCGTGGAGGATCCTACCAAGCTAGAGGCCATCCGCAGAGAGTCAGTCTCTTTCTAGAAGAGGGGAGGGCCAAGGAGAGAGAGCCAACTCTTTCTTGAGGAGGAGAGAACCAAGTAATCGTTTTCTCAGGGAGTTCGACATTACGAAGCGTCGTATTGAGAAGATCCTGAAGGCAGGGGCGACGGTGGTGCTGACCACGGGGGGCATCGACGACCTCTGCCTTAAGCAGTTCATCGAGGCGGGGGCCATGGCTGTCCGTCGCTGCAAGAAGGCCGATCTCAAGAGAATTGCCAAAGCCACCGGAGGTCCATTCTCGAATTCCTTTTGATTCTTACAGATATTAAGCAGAACTCAGCGAGATGATAATTGTTGTTTTTGTTTTGGTTGCGTGTTTCTTTCTGTTATTCTTGGGGCTTCCAAAAGTTTTGCGGATGTGAAGATTTATTCTTTCAGCGACTATGACGTCATCTCTCGCAAATCTGGAAGGGGAGGAAGCCTTCGATTCTTCACTACTCGGCCATGCAGAGGAAGTCGTCCAGACAAGGTAGTAAAAGACAGTTGGTTGTGGAGAGCGGCTTTCGTATTATATTGTGTGTTATGCTTGAAGAATCTCGGACGACGAACTGATTTTGATCAAGGGGACCAAGGCACGGACGGCCTCTTCAATCATCCTTCGGTATCATTTCATTTCATATTCATTTATCATTCCTGATTTTTTAAAGACTATAGTATCTGCTTTACAGTAGTCTTTGCTGTATCTGCTGTATAGTAGTCTTTACTGTATCTGCTGTAGAGTAGTCATGTTTGAGTGGTGCGAATGACGTGATGCTGGATGAGATGGAGCGCAGTGTGCACGACTCTCTGTGCGTGGTCCGCCGCGTGCTGGAGAGTGGGAAACTCGTGGCTGGCGGAGGGGCGGTCGAGGCTGCACTCAATGTCTATCTCGAGTCTTTCGCTACCACTCTTGTCAGTTTCTTCTTTTTCTCTATCTTATTTCGGTGTATACGTGCCCATTGACGTGTCCAGAGATGAGATGTTCTTTCAGTCGTCCCGCGAGCAACTTGCCGTAGCTGAGTTCGCGGCTGCTCTTCTTGTGATTCCGAAGACTCTGGCAGCGAACGCCGCCCGGGATGCCACTGATCTCGTGGCCAAGCTCCGCTCCTTCCACAACAAGGCGCAGGCTCAGAAACAACTCAAACATCTCAAGTGGTCAGTTGCTATTCTTTCCATGCTCATCACTCAATGAACATCCATTCAGGGCTGGGCTGGACCTGGAGACGGGCGATGTCCGCGACAACAAGGAGGCCGGCGTTCTTGAGCCACTCATGTCCAAGGTCTGCGGTGCTATTTTGTGCGAGTTCTCATGGATAGAATAGCAGTACTCTTCACGAGATTTTTCTGTGAAATTTATATTGCGCCATCGCTAATACTTTTTTTTATTATTATATGCAATCATTTCTAATGAATGAGAACGGATAGTTTCTTTACTTGCAGAATTCATTTAAATTTTAGATTAAGTCGATCAAATTCGCGACAGAAGCAGCGATCACAATCCTCCGCATCGATGATCTGATCAAGCTGGAGAAGATCGAGCAGCCGGGAGGACATGGGGACGAGTGCGGGGCTTAAGGCAGAGGAGGTTCACTTCTTAGCTGTCTGCTCTCTCTCTCTCTCTCTCTCCTCTCTCTCTCTCTCTCTCTCTCTCTCCTCTCTCTCTCTCTCTCTCTCTTCTGCCCACCCACCCTTTCGCCCTTTTATCTGAGCTGCCTCCCTCGAGATCCTTAAATTTAAGAAGCAATTTCATGGTTTTTTAACTGTCTGTTAAGACTATCTTCATAGATAGCATGTCATTGACTACTCTGAAGCATTCAAATATAGTTTTCAAAGTTTCCAATGGCCACTTCTTCACCCAGTTTCTTACTGCACAATCTTTAGGATACAAGCAATCTCATTTTGAAAATGTTCTTTAATTCTCTTTGTATGCGCGTGCCAATGTCTTTTCTGAACTAGCATGTGCTTTTGCTGTTTTCTTGTTGCGCTTGTGTTTATTGTTTTGTGCTGTGTGCCCTTGAAAAAATGTAATGCTAGTTTCAGTCGACAGAATTGCATTTCATTAACAACAGCGAGAGAGAAATCGAATAATGAAATACGGTACGAGGAATTTAAACTAACAGGGTACGAAGATCCACTAATAGTAAGGAAGCACCCATTGATGTACCCGTGGGAAATGAGACGAATTGAATGGACGTGAAAAGTTACAATGTTGTTACTCCGACTGATGGGTTGTATTATGCGGGAGTGTCCACTATGCACAATGGAGAGAACAGTCCAATGTAGCACCAACTTCGTGAGACACGACCTAAGCCCGTATGACAGTGACTCCGATGAGTGCGAATCCAAGCAGAGCAACGCATCTTTGGCTGAGGGTGCCCCTCTCCGAGCCGAGGATCTCAACAAAGAAATCCATTCGCATTGTTTTAATTATAATTGAGAATTAATTTAAAGAAGAAATTAATTGTCTGCTCTCATTGGACAAGAATGGAGAAGTAGAACTCACCTCGAAGAAGGTGATGTAGAGGAAAGTCCCCACCGAAATGCACATCATCACGGCTGTGATTATACTCTTAGTTGCAACGTCCATCTTATTATCCTGGAGAGAAATAAACTAAGAGAGGATATGGAAAATGAGAGAGAGAGAAAGTGAGAAAAAGGAAGTGTAACTCGAACAGAGATGAAATATATTCAGGGGAAAGAGTTCTGACCTAAAGAACGATTCCGACCACGCCACCAAGTGGAGCCATGATTGCAACCATTGCTGAAAGATGAGAGTTGGAGAGATGAGAGAGAGATGAGAAAAAGAGAGGCGAGAGAGAGAGAGAAAAAACTAAAATTAAAACTTGCCAACAAGTAGAGTGACGAGTCGTCTCCTGCCAGGATGTGCCTGTACGAGTCTGGATGGATGGCTACGAAGAGGGATGCCTCAGACATGTCTCCCTCCCAATGCCACCTGGGTCCTCCTAGCCCCCATCCTTCAAAAAATTATATCTAGATTTCGAGAGAAAGCACAAGACAATCCCTCTATTTCATGTCCTTCCCTTGGCTTCTTTCACTTGCGTGATTGTTTTATTATCAGGTGATTTTCTGTGAATCGATAGGTTGCTTATTTTATCCTCCACGAAGGCCATAGATGATTTCTCGTTGTAAAAATGAATATAAAAGTAAAAGCATTGATAATCCAAGTAAATTATACAGTGATATTATACGTTAAGGCTAATAAGTGATTAAGGAGAAAGCTGCTGCTAAACATATATGAAGAGGCTTTACTGATGCTTAAGCTATAGCTACATACAGAGAGAAAGACAAAAAGAGATATTCTGAATAGAGATATTTCTATTCTGAATAAAAAACTAAAACCGGGTCACAATAATACTTTTCAGCACCGCGCTCGTATTACTGCTGGTAGATGGAGTCGACTGGTTGATTCGTGTGGAAGGCGCAAGAGGAGTGGCAGAGACAGTGGAAGGAGTGCGGGCAGGGGGTGTCGTGCCATCCCTCAGCTGGCTCTCACTGTATCTCGGAGAGTAGTTGTTTGTCTCTGCGGCGTTCGTAGATCTGTTAATGAAACAGATCCATTATTATAAATGTGAATTCTCATACAACTCAGACATTTGCACCCTTTAAATGGTAGTCAACAAACATAAAGCAGAACAAGAAATCTTTCGAAAGAGTATACATCTTCGCGGCGCAGTCCATTGCAGAATAAAATGTAGAAAGAAAGAATGGGAAACCTGAGATGCGGCGGAACGGCTTTGTTGCGAGCTCGGAGGGCATCCTGGCGAGAACGAGAATAGAAGGACGGAGGAAAGGTCACAGTAAAGGTCACTCCTTGTCTCTGCAATACTTCCTTCTTCATGGGCAGCCAAGAATTGGCAACCACTAACACCTTCTTAATCAAATTGTACAAAAATGTCCCATTAAACGTCTACAGCAATGCTTCCTTTTTCAAAAAAGGGACTTGCCCAAAAAGCGAGAAAAAATTTTGTACCGGCATGAAGGTGGAGAAGGTGGTGTCCTGGTTCTCCTGATTCTCCACCTCTTCCTCGTTCTCCTCTTCCAGAATCCCCGCCTTCTTTTCCCACCACCAGCTCTCTTCTTCCTTCTTCATTTTAACTGCCTGCCCACCCGAAACTGTACTGAGACTCCCTCTTGAAGCTTCCGAATTATTCTGGATAGAAATCGGAACAAAGTAATACTCATTTAACAGGCAAGCATATCTTCTTATGGGATACTGGAAACTGAAGGAGAAAATGGTAAGTAAATAGATACATATACATACATACATACATACATATGTATGGAATAACGAGAAGGATAAAAAGGGAAAGCGAAGAATTACCTTTGAGGAGAGGTCAGTAGCTTTGCCTTTTGAGCGCCAAGTTGATTGTGACCAGGAACGAGACGGAGACCGAGAGAGCTCCCCGATGAAGCCGTTTGTTAAATTCAGCAGAGGATGCAGCGGCGAAGCCATGTTGAGAAGAGCCAACTCGATGCGCATGTCGATTGTTCTAGCGCTGTCAGCATATGCTGCGCAAGACGCAGTTAATAGCTAATTAAATCCTCCAGCTAATTGGTCCAAGTGACATTTGCATAGTGCCTAAGGCATAATTAAAGTATCATAATTGAATACGAGCCAAAAGATAAAAGATGGAGTCAAAGCGATATATTTCACGCTGAATAGAGAGACAAAAAAAAAGAGAGAGAGAGAGAGAGAGAGAGAGAGAGAGAGAGAGTAGAGAGAGAGAGAGAGAGAGAGAATAAGGATTAAGGAATAGAGAATTTCATCGTTTTAAAATTAACTGTCTGTTAAGACTATCTTCATAGATAGCATGTCATTGACTACTCTGAAGCATTCAAATATAGTTTTCAAGGTTTCCAATGCCCACTTCTTCAATCAGTTCCTTACTGCACAATCTTTAGGATACAAGGAATCTCATTTTGCGAAGTTCTTTAATTCTCTTTGTATGCGCGTGCCAATGTCTTTTCTGAACTAGCATGCGCTTTTGCTGTTTTCTTGTTGCGCTTGTGTTGAAATCGAATAATGAAATACGGTACGAGGAATTTAAACTAACAGGGTACGAAGATTCACTAATAGTAAGGAAGCACCCATTGATGTACCCGTGGGAAATGAGACGAATTGAATGGACGCGAAAAGTTACAATGTTGTTACTCCGACTGATGGGTTGTATTATGCGGGAGTGTCCACTATGCACAATGGAGAGAACAGTCCAATGTAGCACCAACTTCGTGAGACACGACCTAAGCCCATATGACAGTGACTCCGATGAGTGCGAATCCAAGCAGAGCAACGCATCTTTGGCTGAGGGTGCCCCTCTCCGAGCCGAGGATCTCAACAAAGAAATCCATTCGCACTGTTTTAATTATAATTGAGAATTAATTTAAAGAAGAAATTAATTGTCTGGTCTCATTGGACAAGAATGGAGAAGTAGAACTCACCTCGAAGAAGGTGATGTAGAGGAAAGTCCCCACCGAAATGCACATCATCACGGCTGTGATTATACTCTTAGTTGCAACGTCCATCTTGGTATCCTGGAGAGAAATAAACTAAGAGAGGATATGGAAAATGAGAGAGAGAGAAAGTGAGAAAAAGGAAGTGTAACTCGAACAGAGATGAAATCTATTCAGGGGAAAGAGTTCTGACCTGGAGAACGATTCCGACCACGCCACCAAGTGGAGCCATGATTGCAACCATTGCTGAAAGATGAGAGTTGGAGAGATGAGAGAGAGATGAGAAAAAGAGAGACGAGAGAGAGAGAGAGAAAACTAAAACTAAAACTTGCCAACAAGTAGAGTAACCAGTCGTCTCCTGCCAGGATGTGCCTGTACGAGTCTGGTCCCAATGGAGAATGCCTCGATTGCCTTATGCACAATGATGGCCACGAAGAGGGAGGCCTCAGACATGTCTCCCTTCTGCAGAGAGAGAGAGAGAGAGAGAGAGAGAGAGAGAGGGAGAGAGAGAGATAAGAGAGAGAGAGAAACATAACAAACAGTTCAATACTAAACTTGTTAGGAATCAGCGCAATAAAGTACTGTATTTCTTTTGATAAATAACCTGAATGCCGAGTGCGAATCCCTCCAAAGAAGCGTGGAGAAGGAAGGCAGCAATGAAAGTGAGCGACTTGATGAGATCCTCTCCAGGAGATGGAAGGCTAACTTCACTCTGCGATTGAGACAGTGTCTCCGACTTCTGAAAAAAAAACATCCTATTGTATATTGACACATTGTTGTTTCGTTTCATCCCTTGTCCATCAGAAAGAATAGCCTCATTTCTATTCCTCTCTCTCAGTCTTTGCTCTCTCTCTCTCTCACTCTCTCTCTCTCACTCTCTCTCTCTCTGTCTGTCTTTCTGTGTCTCTCGTTGCAGATTCCTAACCAAGTCATCGACGAGGTCCGCCATGCTATCCACAGTGGTTCTGCCACTCTCCACTTTGTTGATCGAGTCTGCACTGCAATTCATTCGATTTCAGACTTCATCAGCATTATTTCTAATTAAGTATATTACTGGCTGAAAGATCAGTCTGATCTTTGCTTGTGTGTTCGTGATGTGTCTCGCTAGCTTTCTCTCTCTCTCTCTCTCTCTCTCTCTCTCTCTCTCTTACTACTTTCATTTCAATCTGCTCTAGTCGCTGTGACCCAATGAGAAGTTAGACAAGAAAGTTGTAGAGAGGACTCGTGTACAACTGATAGCAAGATAAGAAAGAGTTGACAGCAGGGGTCACGAGCTGCTGTGGAATCATGTCAGTTGGGTGTTAGAGATAGAGTCATGGATACTGACAGAGTGAGAGAGGAAGAGCAAGAAATGTGAATAGAGAGAGAGAGAGAGAGAGAGATGGGAATATAGAGGGAGAGAGAGAAAGAGAGAGGGGCATAAAGAGAGAGAATTCGGTTTTGGCTTTGTTTATATGCTCAATAGTATTCTTGAATGTTTGAATTGCAGTCGACACTTACAAATTTTCTGATAAATTTCTAACGAGGGAATGGTCTCAGCTTCCCCCGAGGTTATGAAATAAGTTAGATACCATTCGAAAGCTAACGAAAATGATAATTAAAATCTCCAAACTGATTTTATTTTTACCGAAAACCCGGAAAAATAACCTAAAATTAACATTTTCTCGATCATCACTAGCTTTTTCGACTTTAAAATTGATGTGTTCGTGTAAGTAGGCCATGTAAAGCCTATTAACACACTTTCTGATCATTTTTGGAGCAAAAAAATTTTTAGGCCATTTTTCACCAAAGGGTTTTTTCACCCTTTGGTGAAAAAATCCCAGTTTTGTATGGAGCCAAAGCAACTTTTTTTAAGCCGATTTTTGAATTTTAGGCCACTAATTACTCATTTTCAAGCCGTTTTTAACATGAACAATAATAATTGGTACATTATATTTCGTTATAAAATGTTCATTTTTTCAGAAACGTTCATCTGTGTCAAAAAGTTCATGTTTTGGTCTTAAACAGCTGCACATACATTATTTTCTCCTACATCTTGTTTTTATGCAAGAGGTACTCTGTTTCATTCCGTTTAAAAAATCCCCGTTCGATTTCTCAACTTTTGCAGCTTCAAACGCCTGTTTTTAGAATTAAAGGCGAAATCGTCAACTCCTCGACACAACCATTTTTCGAAAATCCGATCGATAAATAAAATTCGTTTGGAGATTTTAATTATCATTTTCGTTATCTCCTCGACGAGAGCTTTCGAATGGTATATAGCTCCTTTCAAAACCTCGGGGGAAGCCGAGACCATTCCCTTGTAAGTGTTATGCATAAGAAAAGGCCTTTCCACTAAGTTTGAAATGGAAGCTTGAGAAAGAGAGAAGGCTGACATGTCATGCGAGTGTCCGTGTCCACTGTCACCGACGAAGATGACATGGATGGCCTGATCTGCGATGTAGATGAAGAAGAAGGCGCAGCCAGCCACCAGCAACACCCACGGGTACTCCGTCTCCACCCCCGTCTCCCGCTTCCACTCCACGAAGGAATCTCTGAACAACACTTGATATCTGCTACACTATCTCTTTCTTCTCGTGCATCCCCTCCTGAGATACCATCACTTTGCTTACGGTCCGCCAGGGGGCACCTGCACCACTACAGAATCTGCTTTTCTCAACAAATAAGTTTGCGGATGTGTGATCTTCAATTATGCAACTGCTGCTGGCTACAGTCTGCCAGTTGATAAACCTATCAAAGATGTATTCCCGACCTTCTGGTCAAGAGCACAAAGTCACGTCAAAAGGGAACAGCAAGGCAGCCGTTTACGTGAGCACCACCAGGCACAATCAAAAGAACGTGACTGCAAGAAGGAAAACGAGAGAGCACGTAGAAAAGAGAGGGGGAAGAGAAAACAGAGAAAGAGAATGCAGAAGCAAGCACGTCACGTTCTAATATTATCAGTTTCAATTCTCAAAGAGATTCCTACTGCCATTTTCTGGATATTTATTCCGTGTATAAGCCAGGAGGAATGAATATTTCGAAGCATAAACAAAGGACCGAACTCAAGTTCTGTTGATGTAGACAGATAAATAAATCCAACTAACATATTTTGAACATATTTTTATATTAAAAAAGTTCTAATCTCTCTGATCCAAGGAAAACACTTCAAAAAAGGAAAGAATGTGACAAACACTGCATCGGGGAGCATGTCGAGGAGGCAGACGCCGAGGAAGACGCCTCCGGCAAAGCATGTCAGGAGGGAGAGGCGGGCAGAGAAGGCATTCACTGTCTCTGCGCGCTCACGCAGAATCCTCAGCACCTAATGAGAGGTTCCTACTTTAGTTCTATACTGTTATTTGTACTTAAGACACCTAAGAATTCATAGCGCTTTAACGAATTTTCGAATGCTGCTTTCTCTTAAAACAGAATAACGTTTTGATCAAAATTGATTGTCTGAAATCTCTGATTCCGTGATAGATAAAATCCTTTTTTTCTAGAGTGAATGATTGCCCGTACAAACCTTGATTGGCAAGAGACCGAAGATCATTGTTATAATGAAGAGAATGGCCAGGAAGAGCCCCTTGAGGATGTCCACGTTCATTTTGATGGAGGAGAGAGTAGAGGGAGAGCTGGCCACAACAACTGCCTCCTTGTTCTTCTGCCCCTTTGATAGCTGACGCCACCCCTTGTCGGCCTTTTCCGAGACCTTTTATCGCCTTTGCTCCTCTTTGCTTCTTTTTCCCTCTTCACAGTGAACTTTCAGCATTCCCCTCTTATCTTTTGTAGAGTATCGAGACCAAAAGCTGTCCTTATTACGTCAGTCATAGTTTGTCTGTAGTGGCCTTTCGCAATGTAATTAACAAGCTGCCACAAACAAAAAAGAAGCATAAATTTACATGAAAACCGAAATCAACAAGTAATTTTTAATTTGACATCCGAATAAGTGGGTAAAATATTTTTACATTTTTTAAAGACACTTTAAACTGAAAAATAAGAAACGTGACACGTTGAATGCGCTGACCCACGAATGCAGGTTATTATGCTTGACAATTTGCAACAGAATGTTCAATTAGTAAAGTAAATAAGAATCGCAATCAGTGCGAATCCGACGAAGGTTGTCATTCGTTGAAGAAGAGTGCCCTCTTCCACTCCCAGAATCTGTAATTAAGCATTGGTTGTCATTTACATACACATGTATCACTAACGTATGTATTTGTGTACATACATTGATGCAATTGAAAAGAAAATAACTGAAGGAAGTAAAAGATGAACCTCAAAGAAGGTGATATGAATGAAGACGCCCGCCGAAAAGCAACACAGAACACAGGAAACCATCGACTTGGCCGCCGATTCAAGATTAGAGCTCTGGCAAATATCAATAATCTTCACTGCATTTGATTATCTATTGTATGAAAATGTTTATCATAAGCTCAATTATGAACTTTTAATTTCTATCACAAGGAGTAGAATTCGAATGAAACCTCAAGAGAGATGGCGATGCCTCCGCAGACGGCGGGGGCGATGGCGAGGAGGAGGACAAGGAAGAAGACGACGCTGCATGAATGCGCACGCGCCAGACGCATTCCCACCGAGAACAGCACGATCGCCTCAAGCATTCTCATCGAACAGTTCATTCATTATGAGATGCAAACTCTCTTCTGCTGAATAGGAATGCTGGCGACAGTTAATAATGGACCTTATGCACGATGACTCCGATGAAGAGAGAGACAACTCCGCCTGTTCCTTCTTCGGAGCCAAGGGCAAATCCCTCCAAGCTAACATGCAGAAGAAAGGCAGCCACGAAGGTTAGCGGGCTGATCACGCGCTCTCTTTCCGAGGCAGCCCGATTCAACTTCAACTTCCAATGTATGTACACAGACACACAAACTCTTCTTTCCAGATATTCATGAAGTGGAAGAAAATGAAATATTATTAGAACATTCCGACCTGTTGAAGCTTGGAGACTCCATCGCCCAACTTCTTCAGAACTTGTGAATCTGTAGAGAGTGTATCGCTGTTGAGATCGGCGCAATCGCTAAACAATCTCATGAATCCTCTACCCTTTTCCTCTGATCTCACTCATTTCTCTGCCTCCCCTGTTCCTCTCCTCTCACTCACTTCTGATGCGAGTGACCGTGGCCGACACCGCAGGCAGAGTGAGCGACTGCTTCGAGGATGTAGACTATGAAGAAGCTAAGGCAAGTGGCCAGGAATACCAGCGGGAATTCGGGCGGAGCGGCTCCACTCTTTGCCTTCCACTCTTCGAAGTGTTCTCTGACAATGAGATATCAGAATTCTTCCTCATTTTATCATAACACTGAGTTAAGGAAGAGTGCTGACAGAGCGTCCGGGAACATATCCAAGAGACAAACAGCGAGGAAGATGCCTCCCGCGAAGCACGAGAGAAGGGAAATCACGAGAGTGGAACGACGTCCGAGAGTTGTCGAGGAAGAAGAGGAAGAAGAGGACGCCAGCACTGATAGCACCTTCAACAGGTTCGACCATCAAAGCACTGCAGATTCGTTATCACTTCATCCTTCGTGACCTGGTAGATATAAACACCGCAACCATGGCTATTACATCCCAAGAATCTAAGCCCTCCTCGACAAGCTTGTACCATCTCTGGCCAAGACGAGGCAGTGTCTTGACCCGTGCACCTCGTGGTATTTCCCCTCCCTCCCTTCCCCACTTCTCTCAATATCGCCTTCACACTGACGACATTGTCTTTATGTTTTGTGCTTTTACATAGAAATATTAATTTCATGCGGGATAAGTAAATAAATAAATAAATAAATTCATCTGTATGCATTACATTGACTATATGATTTGAAATTTTTTAAATATTTTTTTTGTAGTTTTACTTGTTTGACTTTTTAAAGTGCTCACTTTAATCGGAAGTAGGCCAAAGATGAGCGTGACCACCACAATCACACCAAGCAGACACCTGCAATTATTCTCTTCTTTCCTTGATTTAAGGCTGTGATTGAAAGTGAGATTTTAGTGAGTAGACTTAATTCAAGTAAATGTAAGTTCATTTCGTGCCATTTGAGAGTTGCATTCGAATCGCCGTTCTCAGCCATTCTAAGCTGTCGCTTTTCGGTAGACCTATAATTGTTAAAGTAATCAATGAAAGTGGAGGATTTAAATCGTGGAGTTTTAGAAAACGAATGCGAGGAGAAAGCCAACATGAAGTAAACTTGACAAGAATGAGCGAAAAAGCAGACGCCAAAGGAATTTCGATGGTGGAAGGAAAGGGAAGCAAGGAAAGAAATGTCAGCTAAGGCAGAAAGAAAGCAAGTCATTTCAAACTAATCATGCAACCAACTATGTATATAGAAGGGAACAATTAACAGGAATACGCATTATTAATCAGAAAAAAGAAAGAGTGAATTCGGTCATATGATTAGCGATCTCCTACAATAAACAATAAATTAGATTCTCAATTGTTCGAAAATGTCGAATAATAAGCGTTTAATTATATTATACTTCAAATATGTATCTCAAAACGAGATCCACGGGGTGGTAACTGGCATTTGAACAGGGGTAGGAGTACTTCCTGTCTTCAGATTCAGGTGCGAAAGTGGGCATACCATCACCCTATCGTTCTTTTTATACGATGAAAGAGACTGAGAGAGACAGCGAGAATGAAAAAGAGATGAAAGACGGCTTGGGAGAGAGCGAGAACGAGAGAGTCAGAGGGAGAGAGTAGTAGAGAGGAATTCATTTATGACCTCCACGGACTCCTTTCCAGATCTTTTTTTTTATCGGGAGGGGCCCGTTAGTGCCCTCCCGTTGACTTGGCAGATTAGAGAGGATACAATCGCAACCTGTTTTCATGCTTCTCATCCAAAAAAAAACCTCCACTGTGTTTCTTCAGACAGCGGGAGGCTGACACTCACTTCGTATATTCAAATCAACTAATGATAGTCTAGTGCATAGGTTTTATTACTTTTCTTATTCTTTTAACTCATTCGATTCTGAAAGTTAGAGAGGGGCATGCATGGACCTTTGAGCTTTGGTGTTTCAAGCCATCTCTCTCTCTCTCTCTCTCTCTCTCTCTTTCTCTTTCTCTCACTCGCGCTCTCTCTCCCTCTCCCTATACACAATCAGAACCAGGCAAGGAAAAATCTCCTCATTTCAAACACACTCTCTCCTGTCATACCCTGCGTAAACCGATAAAAAGGAATATTGCGAAAGGGGGGAATGGATGGCCCTATCGATGGCTGACAGACCCATTCACTGTCACTGAAGGCACAAACACCAACAACAATTCTGATGCAATGGAAGAAAAGGGGCCTGCATGTTATGAGCTGGCAGCGAAAGGGGTCTACGAGTGGAGAGAGGAGAGGGAGGCAGACAAGAGCCCCAATCACAAGGCAGAAGAATTGTGCAATCAAAAATCGAACGCCCCCCCCCCTTCGAAGTGAGAGGGGGAGTCGAGGTACCCAATGAAATAATCAGAAAATAAAAACAAAATAATATAATGACGGAAAATGAACTAAATTGGTGGGAAGTGACCAGTCTCTAGGAAACAATGAGGCGGATCAAGGAAGGAGAACTAGGCAGAGAGTGAAGGAAACAATGGAGAAGCGACATTATCTTCCAGAAAGTAGATCCACTTAGGCATTGCGATTTAGAATGTAAAAACACAGAGAGAGAGAGAGAGAGAGAGAGAAGAGAGAGATAAGAGGGAGAGAGAATAAGAGAGAGAGATAGTAAAGTAGGGAGAGAGGAAGAGAGGAAGAGAGTTAGAGACTGAGGAACGCTAAGGAAGTGGACGAACGAGATGTTTTCTTTTCTAATAGAGACTGATTCAACTTTTTAGAAGTGAGCCGTTTCTTTCCACTGCAGAGTTCTATTATATACTACAGAAGCAATACAATTTATCAGCATAATATTGGTCTTCTAATCAGTTCTTCCTTCGCTTCCTGTCCCTCCAACGCCCTGGAGCGTAATCCGCTCATTGTGACCGGACACTCAACCAAACACTCTCATTACATCTTTATTTATTTGCAAAATTTTTAGTTTGGACGTCGTTAAATTAAAAAAAGTATTATTACGTGTTTTCCTTTTAGTTTTTTAATTGAATCTTGGGAATACATTTCCCTCGATAAAAGGAGACAAAGCTTTGTGCTCACCTTCTCAAAGCATAAAGTCAGTTACTCCCTTGCGGACAATTGGCTTCCCCAACTCCTCCCTTCCTTAATCCTCCCCCGCCCCCCTCCTTTCAGTTCCTCTCTCACGGAACTCCTCTCAATGTCCTCTACCTTCTGCACTTTGCAGTGCTCTCTTACATAATTGGCTGCTCCATCTTCATCTTTTCCATGCGCAGTGAAATGGCCGGCCAGGGAACCCCTTCTGGCTACTCTTAAACCTTTTCATCTCTAAGAGACTCTCCAAAACCCATCCTATTCTACTTTTATACTTTTATTCATTTTCATCTGTTTGACTTTCGCAGTTTAATTTTTCTTTGCCGCACATTATTTGCTCATACATACCTATTGTAAAAATGTGCAATTAATGTGCTCGTATCTTTGAGGTCGGATGAATGTGAATGTACTCAGACTTGAACGATAACTTCTCTTATCATGAGGAAGTTTCACCCACGCCTTCCGAGGGCCAATCGCCCTTGGCGCTTTGTAATCTCTCATCCGCCTCTTCATTTCCTTCTTATCTTTCTTCCGTCCTCTTCAGCCTTTCTCTTCTCTCTTTTTGGCTAGTCTAATTCGTTGTGTGAAAGTAAGTCCTGTTGCAATGAGAAGACCTCTTTGTTGGCTGGAAAGGCTTAGCCATGGAACCAGAATTGCATCATTCAACAAAGATTTCTCAATCACAGCGGGGCTTCTTGTGAACAAAAAAATCATGCAAAGCAATATCTTCTTTATGCCACACATTTAACGCAGAGAGGGCAGGAGGGAGAGAAAATGAGGGAAGAGTGAGAAGGAGAGTAGAGTGAGCGAGAGCAAGAGAAAACGATAGAGAAAAGAGAGGATAGAGAGAGATGGAAGAGACCGTTACTTGTACTCTTGCAGGAGGTGGCTGCCAGCAGTCTGGTTGTTGCCAGTCGTCCTCCTCGTGCTCTTTCTCCTCTGCATCCTTCTCTCCCTCGACGTGCTGCTCTCCCTCCGGCAACTATCACTCTTCTTCTTCTTCCTTTTTCCCTTCCCAGTCCAACTCCTATGCCACAGGATACGGTGGCAGTTACTCTTCAATATCTAGCAACCACTACGGTGGATTCGGCATGGGCTACGGTAGCCAATTGGTCACGGCTCAGCGGCCTAGCAACTTGTATGCAATGCCACCACCTTACATTCCGGCGCCGAGTTATTCTCTTCCGCTACTTCCTCCTTTACCAGGTCGGCAGTAGCATAAAAAAAAGTTGTTAACTGATTCATGGTACTGTTTAGAGAGCTTGCACATGAGAAAGCTACATGCAGACAGCGTAGATTGCTTCAAATGAAAAGATCCAATCAGGTCCTTATCCGCCTCCTCCCACTCTGCTGCCACCGCCAGTGAATAAAAATATGCCGGCGCCAGTAAGTGAGTATGCTCCGGCGCCGGTGAATAAGTACGAGCCGCCGCGAACTCTGCCGCCCGCGCCCTCGTTCATTTCACCCTCCGGCTATCACTCTCCCCTGCCAATGGTCGAGTCAGCCGCTCTGCCTGCTGCTCCAACCACTCCATCGTACATGACAAACCAAGTCAGTCATTTGAGGGATCAAGTCATTTGAGTCCTAGATTGGTATGTATTTGCATATGCCTTCAAAGAACACTCTCAGGTGGGAGAATTCCACTCTTCGAATGCTCCTCCCTCGTCTGCCCCTCACTACTCTCCTCCCCCTCTGCCTCCCTCTTCATTACTCTCTTCCTCTAATTCCTTTTCCGTTGCTGCCGCTCCTTCCGCACCAAGCATGCCTGATATTACTGTGGCTGCTCTGAATACTGGTGATACGAGAGAGTCTTCTTTCGCTACTAATCAGGCATGAGAGAGAGGAAGAGGGCCAGAGAAGAAGAAGAACGCAGTTGAGGTGTCGTCCGAGGACTTCGAAGACGAGGCAGAGGAGAACTCCTTCTCCGAGAATGACATCTATGGAGATGAGGACGAGGAGGAGTCGCCGGATCGAGATATGCTAATGGGGCAGCACTCTCAGGTCAGGTAGTCATGATCTTTTTTCAAGTAGATCAAATTCTTATTTTTATATTAAGTTCTCCGGTTTCTAAACTTCTTTTATATTCTGCAGTTTACAGAATGAACTGCCCCTCTCAGCCGCAGAGTCCTGGAAAGGAGGAGAAGACTCGACTTCATCTCCAAGCAACTTCCCTTCCAGCCAACTTCTCTCACAACTTTCCGTACATTATTCTCTGTCTTCTCTGTGTAATTTCAAGTTCCATTTTAGATTAATCCTTTTTAGGAATCAGATAGCAGTGGCACTGGTGACGTTGTATTCATTCCAATAGGCAAGGACAACAAGAAGAGCAGAGAAGCACTCGCAGGGAAGATCACGGAGAAGGTTGGAGCAAGAGGAAGTCAAGGGTGACAGAGAATCTCACAGGTAGAGACACCGTCACCGCAGCTTCCATCCGATTTTCAATCCATGGCGGACAAAGATTTCGAGCAGAATCCGGAAAATGAGTCGCAAGCATCGTTGTTTACAACTGCAACTCATCCGACTTCGTCAGCTGCCACCTTGAATACTTCTCAGCCTTCGCAGGCCAGAGAGTCGCGTCGTCCAGTGAAGAAGAAACATCGGAAACATCGACGGGAGACAGCCGAGAGGAGAAAGGCCAACATTCGCAGATTCCTATATCGGTCACTTCAATACAGCCATTTTACTCTTCTCGATTATGCAAGTTTTTTTTTATAAAGATTTCAGAGAGACCGTTCGACAAACTCTTTTGGCGAAAATCAAAGCTGTTGAGAAGATTCTCCAAGAGAAGTTTTTGTTGACATGACAAGGAAGGAGAGAGCTGGAGCCATATACAAATACATATGTATGTATATATGTAACGATAGCATGCTATATTTGTACCATGAAGCGGCATTTGTTAGTCCTTTTTTTAGATATTTAATTTTAATAAACGATTTTTTTTTCTCTTATTAAAAAATTTGCGTTCTGCCAGGAGTAAAGTGTATTCCGGACTTTTTTACTCGCCTTCGAGTCGCTCTTCAATGCTATAAGCAAAACTTACAATAAATAAAATCTATTATGTACATAGCGATTGTTTGTTGATGTCGCCAGTCACGCCATTCCTGTGATAGATTTACTATCGAGATATGTACATACAATGATGAGCTCTTCTCTGCCAATAAAGAGAGTGTGACCAGCTGGTTGTGGCCAGAAAGATCAGCAGAAGAAAGGATGGCTGACCTTGAAGAACTCGAGTGAATGATTGTTCCGCTCCCGTGACTTGATGAAAGAGTGCGAAGAAGTGCCACTTGAGGAAGGACAAGTGTAGAAACTTCTCAGAGTCATCAAATTATGCAGACACATGGGCACCAAGTAGTGTCCCTAATATTCTTCCCTTCAGAGGGGAACTCTGTTATCTCAAGAATTTCTCATGCTGACAGAAGAATATTTGTTTATTAGGTACATATGTATGTGTGTATGTACATACGTTGCTTTTGAAAAGAAGGTTCTGCAATAATTAAAAGGCGCAGCGAAGTGGGTAGAGTGATTGATATCCCTTGCCAATCAACAACCTACCATAGGAAGAGACACGTCTAGTGGCTCTCCATACCAAACAAGAAACTTTCTCTCCTCTCAACTTGCTCTTCACTCAGAAAACCTCGTCCAGCATTCAAAATTGGAAAATTCGCCACTTGAGAGTGATAAATTTATACCATCCCATCCCATCTCATTCAACTACTTCTTTCATTTCTCCTTCTTTCTCTTTCTCTCTTCGTCTCACAATTTCCCTCCTTCTTTTCTGCCCTTCTCGATTCTTGAACACTTTTATGTTTCTATGCAATACATTTGACCGGTTAAGGGAGGGCGGGAACGCCACGAAGAGAACAAGGAAGAGAGGCAAAGAAGGAGAAGAGGGGAAAAGTGGCTACGGCAGCCTCTTTCCTCCTCTCCTGCCAGTCGCTCCCGCTTCTGTCGCTCTTCCTTCCTTTACTCTATTCGAGCTTGCCACAGGACAATTGGAAACCTAGACAATATTGTCGAAAGTTTTCTTGAACGTTGATCATGACGCTGAAAAATGTTTGCAAAGTTAAAGGAAAAGAAATATTTTTCAGAGTGCTCATAAGATGTTCCGACTATTCCTGCTCTTGGCATTGGCAGCATCCGCTTATGCATTCGATCTAATGGAACAAGTTCGGAAGGAGATGAACAAGGCGTGTTTTAAGCTACTTTCCACTCATGTGCCCACCTTAATTTCTATATATCTGTAGTATGTATGTACATGCATATGTATACGTGTACCTCATAGAACCCTCTTATATGCACTATTGAGCTTTAAAGTGCTGATGTATGTTGCAGGATTGCGTGAAGGACGGACAGACCTTCCCAGTTGGCAGAGAGTTCGAGATTGGCCACATGAGATACAAGTGTGAGCAGTTCGGCATCTACACAATCACTGGTGAGGGAGGAGGGAGCATGGGAAGCTTACGACTAAATTTGTATGTTTAAATGACAATTTAACTATATATACATATTATTTTGTTAGAGTACAAAATAGAAGATCAGTGCCGCTGAAGATGAATTCCTTGCTAGGTTGCCGGACGGACGCGGGCCGTCGGCTGTCATTTGGAGACGCGTTCCACGAGAGCAACGTCGCGACTTCCTGCATCCGAAACGGAGCACAAGTCTCGTACAGACAGAGCATGTGCGGCATCTTTGGTTCGTTTCTCTATTCACAAGAAGATAAATTGGGTTATTCCCATTGAATCAATCCATGCGTATAGTGTGCCTATTTCACTCATTGTAAGAGATCGCGCGAATCTAAAGAATGGCAATGATTGTGTTGAGATCAACCGTCGTGCGATTCGGTGGTGCAGAACGAGAAGGCGGAGCAGAGAAGAAACGACGAGAAGAAGACAGAGCAGGAGAGGACGAAGGTGAACGAAGAGATGAGAGAACTCGACGGTCTCATGGATTCTCTCTCGGTCCACTCACAGCTTTGCATGATTCACGCTTCACTCAAACAGACAACAACAAATTTTCACTTTTAGGAATTTACACCTTAGATGTATTCTTGTTCTCACGCCTTCGTTCTCCTCCCTTCCAATCAAGCCATCCTCTTTTTCCTTCCTCACTCTCTCTCCTTCCCCCCTCTCTCTCCCTCTCTTTGTTTCTTCACGGGTTCCAGTAAAAGCGTCCGGCACTAAATCGAAAGTGGTCACTGTATTCATTAAAACGCACATCTCCCTCTCTCCCTCTCTTTATCTCTCTCTTTCTCCCTCTCTCTCTCTCTCTCTCTCTCTCTCTCTCCCTCATTCTTTCTCGCTCTCCACACTTTTAGTTTACCTCCGCTTGCCCATTTTGTTATCTTCTTCTGAGAATCCTTTCCCCTTTAATCTTCCAAGCATGACTAGTGCGACCACTCTCAAGGCAAAACCTGTCAACACAAATGCTCATTTATCTGCCTCTTTAAATCGACACCTCGTTAATTAATTACATCAATTTTCACAATTGAAATAGATGATTTAACTATATTAAAGATGTACTAATGATGAAAGAATACGTCTTGTTCAGAGTTTGTCGTCGGAGTCCTCAGTGCCTTCGATGGAACCTTTCGCCGTTCGTTCCGTGCTCCGCGTTCGTTCTGCTGGCCGTCGTTAGAGTGGCGACCACTCTTCAAGGATTCTCTTTTCTGTGGCTTCCTTCATTTTCCACTCTTCTTTTCATTTCAAATGCGTGTAGTCGCTTTATTCAGTTCCTTCCAAGGGTCTCAGCTATTAGTTCCATATGGAATCTGCATCATTCCTAGTACAAACTCACCTTTATTTATTAGGATTAGAATACATATTAAAGTGGGAGTCAGTTACTGTCTGAAGAGATTTGTTCACGTCACAAAAGTTAGCTGGATAAATACTTTATAGAATCATGGATTTTAATGGCCAACACTGCCTAGCGTTCACTGCATGAAGCAAACCTGAAAACAAATGAATGTACGTATGTACATACATATATACATCGACACTGAACGAGATTTGAATGAAAAGAACGTGTACCCATGTAAGTTTATACGAGGAATTGTTATGGTAATGGAGCGGAAGCTAAGGCCAGAGTGCATTTCTCTCTCTAGAATATGGCCTGGCCACTTCTCTTCTCACTCTCCGTGCAGATTCCAGCTGAGAAGGACTTGGAGCGGGGAGCTTCGGAGACGAGAAAAGATTGCACATCTCAACGAGTCCTTCCTTGGAAGAATAAAGTGGAGAAGGAACAGACTGGCTGATTCGCTCCTCGTTGCAGGGAAGTGGCCTTCGTTGCAGCTAACAGCTTCCACATTTGCCTTTCTTACTCCTGCACGTGTAGTAATCAGAAAAAATGTGCTTCTACACATTTCGAAATTCAAATATAATTAATGCATGTACTTTTGTTCGTTCAGTTGACATAATATCAAGCAATTAATTTTAGTGACATTTTAATGTGAACATCTATGTTTTAGCCAGTGGTTTGTGCAAACCTTCCGATCTGCGTCGAAACTCTATGCAAATTTCCGATGAATCAGTTCTTTAGCGAACCTTTGAGCGGTGGTTGAGTGGACTTGTCAAAGATGAAGAGAGCAAGATAGACAGAATTGAATGAGAACTGCAGATAGTACAGCACCTGAAAGGAACGGAAATAGAACTAAGTCTTGTTTGACAGTTTCATTCAACTTCCCTTCCCAAATGGATAATGAACCAATTTACGAGTATCGATAAGAAGTAGCACACCTGGTTGGCTTGCCTCAAAGTGAGATACTTCACACTGTACTCATCGACACGGACAACGTCGAGAATCGTTAGAAGCCGAAAGATGTTTTCTGGAGCGTTCAAAACAACGTCCACAAGAGCAATCAACAGCCACCGCCAGAGATAATGGCTGTTGCGCTATAAAATTAACTATAAGTGGGGAATTCTTGATTTAACGGGCTAGGGAAGGAATGAGAGCAAAAGAGTAGGGAGCACCCGGATTTGAACCGGGGACCTCTCGATCTGCAGTCGAATGCTCTACCACTGAGCTATGCCCCCCAGGCCTCGACCCCCCCCCCCCAAGGGGGGTCGAGGCCTGGGGGGGCATAGCTCAGTGGTAGAGCATTCGACCCCCCCCCCATGTTATAAAAACACAACTAAAAGGATTCTTTTAAGAAGATGCAGAAAACGAGTAATGAACCACCTTTGAGGGAACTCTCCACAATCGAATGTAGATGAGAGGATGGTAGACGGAGAGAAAACGAAGAGTCGACATCAGAAGCCACGACCAGATCGAGATGCCAGTGGACACGTGCATTGAAAAGATGACAATCTCAAGCGGGAGACTTGGAGGGAGAGGAGAGGAGAGAGCAAGAGAAAGAAAGAGAGAAAGAGAGAAAGAGAGAGAGAGAGGAAGTGGAGGGGAGAGAGAGGAAGAGGAATGAGAAGAGAGGGATGGGAGAGGGGAGAGCAAGAGAAAGAGAAAGAGAAAGAGAGTGGAGTGGAGAGAGGAAGAGGAATGAGAGGGAGGGGAGAGGGGAGAGCTAGAGAGAGAGAGAGAGGAAGGGGGAGAGAGAGAGCAGAACCTTGCAGACGAGATGGAGTGAGAAAGTGTCTTTGTCAGGTTGATGGTGAGTGTTGAAAGAGAGCGCGAGGTGGACTGAGATGGAGAGGAATGAGATGATGTCTGTCACTGCCATCACTAGCAGACACACGCCGACTCCGTTGCTCAACGTCACTTTTATGTCTTCTATTCATCATTTTCCTCATCAATGTATTTTCTTTCTCTTATCGGTCTAAAAAGAAGATGATGTCTTCAACCTGTAGACATCAGCACATTCGCGGGCCAGTCGAAACATTCGGAAGAGGACGAAGAGATTTGCAGGAATGCCGATTCTCAAGAGGAGATCATTCGAGTATTTAAGTGAATAAAAACGAATTCAATTCATTGAGTAAGCTGACAAGACGGCGAGTGAATAGAAAACATAGCCAGAGGCAGCGAGCATCACGATGGTCAGCTCCAGTTCCTCTTCCATCTCTACACTCTCCGCTATCACTCTCCTCACTCAATGTTAGTGGTGATCCCAGCACATGAAGTCTAGTGTAATTCATGAATAACTCACCATCCATATCTCTGACTGGAACCCTGTTACGGAATCTGCCGTCTTCGGCTATTTCTGTGAAGCTCGACGTGGATAACATCGGTGGCCAGCTGCAATGTTGAGCATCTGCTCCCTGCTTTCCATCATTCACTCTCTCTCCCATTTTCTTTTCACTCTCTCTCGACCTCCCTCTCAAGTTCTCTCTCTTCCCTCCTTTCTCTCCCTCTCTTCCTCCCTTTCTCTGTCTCTCTCCCCCTCTCTAACTCAGTTCCTCACAATCAGTGTCCAAGCCAGAGAATGTTGAAACCGATGCCCACTTCACTCTCGGATTATGGTTACATGCTTTAGTTTTTTTTCTGTTTTAAAATGTTAAGGTTATTATTCCAGTTAAAGTTTTTACAAAATGTAATCGACACGCATGGTTGAAAATATGTTTGTATATACAAAACGGTGATATTCGGCCACGAGGGCGCAAATGAACTTGCAGAATGACGAAGCAGCAAATGGAGAGCGGGTTATGAGAAAGAGGAAACCGGCCAATATATTGCCATTTTAATCTTCGGAGCACGTGTTCTGCAGTCTTTGGGGTTGTCTTCCCTGCCCACTTCTAATCAATCTTTACATATTTTTCACTTCCCTTACTCTACAGTTCCCGTATCTCTCTTTCGTTTTCTCTTAATCAGCATCTAGCTCTCTTTCTGTCTCTGCCTCTCTCTCTCTGCCTCTCTCCCTCTCTGTCTCTGCTTCTCTCTCTCTCAAGCCATTCTTGCATGCTTGTTGTGGAGAGTTAGGTGGATGCAAGCCATTTTGTTCGCCATGCTACTCAATGCTCATTTACTCGGCTGTTCCACGCTGCAATTTGAATCAGAAAGCATATCTCGAGATGAATTAGAGATCAATTAGACTCTCATTCGTGAGTGAAAGGAAGAGAAGATTGGAAGAAAGGGAGGAGGAGGAGGAGACAGTGTTAAAGTATCGTTGAAGCGCTGCTAAGGGGAGAGTCATAAGGAATCTATTTCTATGGCTGAGTTGTCAGGGATGGACAGAAACATAAGAAACCGTGCTGGTTCGATCATCCAGACGGGATAATCCTAGTTGTCCTTTTAGAGAGCACAGCACAGGTGTCTGGATTCAGCACACTCCACGGTGCATCAATGAAAAAAATGTTGAGTTGAAAACTAAACGCGCAGAAGAATAACACAGTAATCCAGGTGAATAGATGGCATAAGCAAGCTGACGATATTGGCATGTGATATTCTGCCATGTGATATTCTGCCATTTTCGTCATAAATCAGTGTCGTGCCTCACATCTTATGCCAGAGAGGAATAACAGAGAAAACACACAAAGCCAGCTTCGAATACAACTTTCGGCTTATGAAAGAGATGAACATCGATCTTAATCTGTTTTGGAGTACTGATTAGAACGATATCGAGCTTTTACGGGTAACGTCATCGTCCTTAGAAGAGATTAACACCTCTCAGTACTTTGTTTTTTTCTGGAATATGGTCTGGCTCTCGCATAATACTTATCCATATCTATTGGAAAAAGGAAAAAAAACAATTAATGAGCACAAGTCATCATCGAATGTTAAAACTTAATTCTAAATGCTGATTAAAGGAAGCTCTCTTACAAAGTTTCAGTCACAGACGGAGTCAGCGAAGAATGCCTCATTGTCAGAAGCACTCTCATACAATAATTTGGAAAGGGTAAATAAGAATATTTTACTCTCACTACCTACCATTATTTCTCTCTCTCTCTCTCTCTCTCTCTCTCTCTCGCTCTCGCTCTCTCGCTCTCTTTCCCGCCCTCTCTCTATCTCGCTATCTTTCTCTCTCTCTCTCTCTCTCTCGCTCGCTGTCTCTCTCTCTCTCTCAATTTCTCTTCTTTCCTCTCTGTCTCTTTCCGGCTCTCTTACAATTGCTCTGGAATCGTCTTAGAATTCGACCAAATGGTAGTTCTGAAAGGCCTGCAAATGAGGCATCTTCATCTTCAAAATGTCTCGACCCCTTTTATTTTTAGAATGTGCCCGAGCAGAGGGCCGCTCTGTACTGAGGAGAGAGAAAGCGACGAAGAGGAGGAAGCAGCTAAGGATATACTATGGCCATATCCATGCAAAATGCACATACATATATACTTACATATGTATCTAGGTATATACATACAAAAGTCCATATATACATACATGCATACATATGTATTTACGTACATATGAAGTAAAATGCCATACCTTTTTTGTCTATGTCGGGTGTATTTTAAATACGCACTTAACTAATTTCTTCTTCTCTTTTATTATAATATCCTTCACTGAATGAGAATATATGGATAAATGACATTGAAAAGAATGTGAAAGGAAAAGGGATGAAGAAAAGGAAAAAAAGAAAGCGAGAGAGAGAGAGAGAGAGGTGTAATTGCAACGAAGGCGATGCCGAGCGTCGTTCACACTTTCTGGCATTCTGTGGTGCAGGAAATCTCGTCGCGGCTTCTCCCCTCAGGCGATAGTCATTCCTTTTTCATATTAAGAACTCCCAGGCAATTTGCGAACGAACAGACATCTTGATGCCACGAACTGAACAGGAAGGATGAGAAGTACAAAGACACTTTCTGAGCTTCTCTTCGAGTAGAATGAGATGGACGCGGAACACTGGGGCAGACACTTTTGTTTGCTGAGAGAAATAGAAGAGGGGAGAGAAGAAATAGCAGAGAAGAAGCTTCGATTAAACTATGCAAAGGTTGCGGCTAACCTTTCACCTTCGTCAATGAAGCCTTTTAATCTCATAAAAAGTGTATTCGATGCGCTTTTATTTCCGACTGCTCTCCTCTCTTTGCACCAAACTTCTATTTCAGAGCCAACCGAATCTCTGTATAGCCGTAGACGATTGAGAACATTTATGTATACGAGGCATCAGAAATGGTAAATAATTGACACAAGACAGTTGAATAGGATTTATGTAAAAGCAATTTCGATGCGAGAATCATTGTCATGGAAAGTTCTAGCGCTCTTTATAAGGAAACGACTACAGTTCAGCTTTAATTGTGTATCGTAATAATTAGAAGTTGGAGCAGAAGAGTAAAGATTACTGTCCTTTCGTCGTTAGTTCCGTCCGTTCTTTATTGGCCGACGGCATCGTTGATGGTGACGGTGTACAATTCCACGTCGCCGTCCACCTAAGATGCCATTTGGACTTCATTGTTTATAAATAAAGATGAGAAGATGAATGAAGAAGGGAACAAGCCTCGAGTGTCTTGACATCTGAAGGGGAGCCGCGGTGGGAAAAGGAGCAGAAGCGCTTGCCATTGAAGAAGATTTGGAAGGAGAACTCTTCATTGATGATAGTCAGATCGAAGCTGAATATTCATGCACTCTTAAGCAATCTAACGAGGACATTACTAAGAGTTATGAAGATGCGAAAATAGAATAAGAAAGAGTTCGTACACTTCTCCCTTGTTCAGCGGCAGCTTTCCTTCGCGCTCCTCTTGTCCCCAGACGTTGTTCGTCATCGCGTTCCTCACAACCGCCCCCTCGTTGAAGCGGATGGATACCTATGAGTCAGGATAGGAACTGCGAGTAGAAAGAGAGAGAGAGAGAGAGAGAGAGAGAAAAAAAATAATTCTAACTTGGAGAGCGTATTCCTTGTTCTCGCGGTAGAGGTTGACATTGAAGCGCTTTCCTAAAATATTGTGAGGCTAAACACGTTTGATATCGCGCTCCGATCTGATCATTTGTTCATCCTAGTCAATACAAGTATTTTTTACTTTATAAAATACAAAAGTAAAAACATGAATCTAAACCAGCTGACCCGACAAGGAGCATGGAAAAAGAATGTCTTTGCCTTTTACTCATGATATGTATTGAAAATTGGGTATTCTTTCTTTGAGTGATTAATTCCTTTCTTGGTCTTGTTTCTAAAAATTTTTTACTCATACTCTTCCCTTAATTTCTTTCGTAATTGCGTATCAAATGCTCCTTCACCTTTATCGTCGAATAGTAGACTCCTCAATGTCCCATGTCAGCTTTCTCTCTCTCTCTCTCCCTCTCTCTCTCTCTCTCTCCCTCTCTCTCTCTCTCTCTCTCTCTCTCTCTCGCTCCCTCACCAACGGGCACTCCCGAGATGTCGAGTCTCTTGCCGGGCGCGAGAGGAGCGATAGCCGTGTACTGTGGAGGGAAGAAGGCTCCTCCGTAGTGGAAGAGGCGAAGAGAGGAGAGATCTCCTCGGATGGACACGTGATCAATCTCAAGGGAGAATCCCTCACACACTCATTTCTATTTTCTAATCCCCTCCACAACATGACGCATTTTATATATCCGCTGACTCAACTGCACAGCAACATAGAAGATGAAAACAAGAAAAAGGAGAGAGTCAGGTGGTGTTCAGAGCTGTTTCCAAGAGAGACCAGAAAATGGCCTCAGGCAAGCATCTGTTTTTCTCTCCTGCTTTCATGTCTCTCTTTCTCTCCCCCTCTGTGTCTCTCTTTCTTTCACACTCTCTGTCTCTCTTTCTCTTCCCCTCTCTGTCTCTCTTTCTCACCCCATCTCTCTCTCTCTTCTCTTGATCCACAAACAGACACGTGCTGCTTTTCTTATTGGCAAAGGCTCTTTAGTGATCTTTCTGCCAGCAAGGCCGCCTTTTTTGTTTAGCAAGAGTTGAATAAAACTAAGAAAAGAGAAAAGACGAACTCCGTCCAGCGATTGCCTCATGTCAAACTTCCCAACGTCCGCACGATTAGCGAACACCTTAAGAGAACACTCTATTTTTATCTTCCTATCTCTCTCTCTCTCTCTCTTCCTCTCTCACTAACTCTCTTCCTCTCTCTCTCTCTCTCTCTCTCTTCGTCTCTCTCTCTCTTTGTTCCTCTCTCTCTCCATACCGTTCTCTCATCACTGTTTTTCTTTCTAACCTGGTACTTTCCCTCCAGAATACGGACGCGCAGGTCGAACTCCTCGCCAGCCTGAATGTCTTTCACGTACAGTCTTGTGATAGTCTTGCTGAGTTAGTCAGTCCTTGCCCCCCCCCTGACCTTGAATGGGTTGGAGATACGCTGCTCATTGTCTGACCAGTTGCCTTCCATGAATGTGTTGTAGACAAACTTGCCCGAGAAGAAGCCTGCAACTCTTCCTCTCTTTCTACCGCAATCTCTCATCAAATTCTCTCCCTCTTTCTCCCTCACCCTCATCGAATCGAATGGAGAAGTGGAGTGGCAGATCGGCATCTTTCGCTGCGCCCTTGTGAAAGTTGAAGTCGATGCTGACATGAGAAGTCGTTACTTGTAAAGAATTCCACTTTCGCTTTCGATCCATCTCTCTCTCTCTCTCTCTCTCTCTCTCTCTGTCTCTCTCTCTCTCCCTCTCTTCTCACCGATGCGGCTCCTTCAGGAGAGTGCCGACAGTGTGGATTGTCTGCCCAACTACGAATGGCTCGATCACGCGAGTTTTGAACGGCAGCCGCTAAAGGAGAAAAGAATGATAATTGTACGAAAAAAATACTGTGTGTCTAGTTATTTCTTTTCATTTATAATTCGAAATATCTTTCTGTCTTCTCCTCCTTTTTGATTCCATTCAATGAAAATAGCTGACAAACTCCTGCTCGCCAATGTACTTCTTGTAGTTGGCTTCTTTTGATGCCGCCTTATCATGGCCCTGAACCAAAATATTTTAGGCGTGACCTTATCAAATGCCATAGAAAGGTTTGTTAGCAGAGAAGTCAGAGGGAAACTGAGAGCGACACATTGCGAAAGATAAATAAAGAGGATGAGAGAGAACTAGGAAGAGCTAGGGAGAGAAAAAGGGAGAGAGAGTGAGAGAGAAAGACAGAGAGCGAGAGAGAGAGAGAGAGAGAGAGAGAGAGAGAAGCAACCTGTTCTTGCTGGAGTTCTCCACTGCTTGGCTCCATTCCAGAAGGCGCAGCATGGACAGCGAGTGCCGCGAGAAGAAGAGAGAAGAGAGAACGCATCGCTTGAACGGGGTGCACAATTAGCGTGAACAAACTACATTATCTTTTACAATTTCTGGGATAAACACTTTCTGCCTTCAATTGTCTATCAAATGTCTAACGAAGACTGAAAGGATCTTTAAACTGCAGAATGAGATTCGCATCTCCACTCAATCTCTCAATCACACAACTTAGAGCCGCAAGAGGACAAGTCAGATTTATTCTCTCTAATCAATCGGTACTGGACAGCCGGCGGCAGCACCGGCTAGAACCATGAGTGAGGATCTGAAGGAAGGAAGGATTAAGAGAGAAGAGGGAAAGGGAGCGGAGAGAGAGAGAGAGAGAGAGAGAGAGAGAGAGAATAGAGATCGCAAGGGTGAAGATACTGCAAGGCCGAGCTGATGTTGTGACTCGAATCGCATCGCCTGTCCTATTCCTGGCGTGTCAAGCTTCTTCTTCTCTCTCCATCTTCTCTTTATGCTTTCCTTCCAAGCCCCTGCCCACTCCACTACCATTGCCACGGGTATATGTTTCATGTGGAGAGGAAGGTATACTGCACTTGGAAACAGCAGCAGCTGCCACCCAGCTAACATCGCATTAGTCGGATGAGAACCCAACATGAGATCAATTCCCGAATATCCCAGCGCCCTCTTCACAAGCATCCGCTTTTCCCTCATCTCACAACCCTTCCCACAAGTTGTATGTAGACAGTCAAGCCTTCCATCGTTTACTCTCTGAACTTCTCACTGCTAGGACAAGCAGACTGTCACCGATAAAACTCCGCTATTCAGTCACAACAGTCACTAGCAGTGAATTCATGTTGGGCCGTTCATAGAAGGCAATGAATGTGCACTAAAACCCCTACAAAACAATACGTGTCATAAGTTAAACAAAAATGGGCCAATACTTAATGTCAAACAACCTCATTTAAATACTTAGAGGGAAAGAGAGAGAGATGAGACCAGTCAAAGGGCGATGATGTCAGCATAGGAGTGGGTAGCTGGGCACATTGTAGCTGGGCGTAAAGTGAATGAACAGAGAAGAATGAGAGGAGTGAAGTGACTGAGGGTTCTCAGAGCTGTCCGCAGTCAGCAATGACCACGGGCTGGCTGGGCTTGCCCGACTGAGAGCCGTAGTTCTCGACCGTCTTCACGACGTCCATGCCTTGGATGACGCGGCCGAACACCACGTGCTTGCCGTCCAGCCACTCCGTCTTCACCGTGCACAGGAAGAACTGTGACCCGTTCGTGTTTGGGCCAGCGTTCGCCTGCAATAAACACAACTTGTGCACTGCTGATTTAATAGAAGCAAAAGTAAGCCTCAGAAAGACAACTAATTTTAAAAAAAAGCCAAAGCCTGACCATGGAAAGAATTCCCGGGCCGGTGTGCCTCTCCTTGAAGTTCTCGTCGTTGAACTTCTCTCCGTAGATCGACTCGCCACCGGTTCCATTACCACGGGTGAAGTCTCCGCCCTGCACAATTACAGCAAATTAGTTATTTTTAGACGGAGCTCAACTATTTCCTCATAGCAATGAAATTTCTAGCAACCAAAGTATTAAAGGAACCCGGGCAAACACCACTTCCGAGAAAAACAATGTTATTCCAAGGTGAATGTAAGATTTTGATGAGACCTGGATCATGAAGTTCGGGATGATGCGGTGGAAGGAGCAGCCCTTGAAGTGGAGAGGCTTGCCCGACTTGCCGACGCCCTTCTCGCCCGTGCACAGCGCGCGGAAGTTCTCAGCCGTCTTGGGGACGATGTCGGAGTAGAGCTGTAACAACATGTTCACTCAACCATGAAGCATTCCAAGGGCTTATCCAGTTTTGTTCTGCCGAAGAACAGGGAATTCGAAAACTGAATCACACGAGACCAGCACCGTTGGAAAACACTGACCTCCATGACGATGCGGCCGGAGGCCCTGCCGCCGATTGTGATGTCGAAGAACACTTGCGGGCGAGCCATCCTGCACAAAAAGAACCATGTAACATGACACGACAGCAAGAAACTCGTTCAGTTAAAAAAAATACTCGAACACGGAATACTTAGCTACTGTAGCACAAAACTCAGAAGCGATGTGTTTTTCATTTCGGACGTTTCAGAAGTTAAGCGCGCAACGAGGAATTGCGGGAAGCGTCTAGAAATGGATGGGAGCGAGTGATCAATTTAAGAGAGAAGAGAGTGTGAAGGGAGCAGAGCGCGCAGAGAACGAAAGATACGAGTCAGAAAGCGAGTAATGACAGGAAAGACAGCATAAGAATAACTACATTGCCTGATCAATATTATAATAGAAGCATTGACATGGCAGGATTCAAATGGGAAACAACCCCTGCTATCTTCGCTCTCCGGGACGGCAACAACAACAATCAACCGAGGAAGGGGCGGAGTATCTGCTTCCCTTCCATGGTTTGCCGCCTCGCGCAGAAGCATTCAAAATTCACCGTAATCGCTGAGTATCACTGGTCTCGGGTGGAATGCGGGAGTTTTAAACAATAAATCACACTGCAGCAGCATACCAGACCCACAAGGTTTGCCCATGATCGAAGTAGTTTGTAGACGTGCCACAGCTGGGTAACTTCCCCAAATGTCCTGGGCTAACTCTCCGTGATATGTGCAACAGACATTCCTTTAATAATTCTATACATTTGGGTGCTGGGTGAATGTTATTATAAGAGTGGTGTATGTGCTTAATGCGTGGTATATTTTACGGTTTAGGTGAATGGGTGAATGGGTGAATATTGCTATTTGCTCGAGAGATCCATGAATAATTAGATGTTCGAAAGATAGTATGTCTCGCACCGAAACTCATTAAACTTTCAAAAGTCCAGCGTTATTTCCATACCTCTGTGACTGCCCCCGCCTCTCAAGAATTTTTTTTTCGATCTAGCTTTTATGTTTGTGTTGATCTTACTCGGTTCTAATTGGGCAATTTGTCGACGTCTTATTGTTAATAGGCAGCGTTTCGATCATTATAAGTTTTTTGATATTGCAGATGGGCTGTTGTCGATCTGATTCTTTTTTCTCAGATTTCAGTTTAACGTAAGAAGAGCTCAACTTCTGTGTGTGACGGCATCAGCAAAGATGTCCGCCAACGACAGCATTCTCTCCACAAACAGCACGGCGCCTAACACCGTCAGTTCCGAACACAGTTTCGGGCTCATTTTGTTTGCCCGACTTTGATGAGTTCGTTTTGAATTCGGAGAAGGAAATTGAGAGCACTTTGCGTTTAAAAAATTGGTGCTCGAAGCCAAAAAAATGACGATGCGGAATATCAGGCGGTGAAGTAGAATCTTCTGTGAGCATGAGCAAGCGAAAGATATTTATGACGAGTTTGAGCCCAAACATCTGCCTTTATTCTTGAATTCTCATATCCTGAAAAGGGATTTTGTATTTGCTGAACTAACTGCCCCATCGAGTTGTCCGGAAAAGTCTTGACCGCATGATCGATGTAGTTTGTAGAGAACGCATTATGATAAGGCTCGGAAAAATGCACAATTATCTTATTTTTTAAATAGATAAATGTGTAAAATGTAAAGGAAAAGGTGGGAGAAGTGTGAGCTTTTCCAAAATAATTCTATAAATTTGACAGGCATAAAATTTTCCAGGCCCAAGTCCAGATCACTGGCACGCCGCAGAAACCACAGCAGGACGCGTTGCGTGTCGCGACCGCGGTTGCGCCTACTACTCCCCCCGCTCAACAGCAGCTGTTGCTGGCTAAGGTGCCGGTCAACCAGACACAGCAACGAATTTTTTTTTTAATTTATGTATTATGCTGATTAATACTTATATATGAAACGTGCAGGGAGGATTGAGTTTGTTTAATTTATTTTTAGTTAAAAAAAAGAAAGCGAAATCATCATGTATTAGTTACAATATCCTTTTCCGTTACAATCAATTTCTCCAATGAATATCGCTTGGTTCGATTGCACTATGAGTTCTTACTGCTCTCAGGTTGACAAGTACGAGACGTACTTTGTTCCACTCCCGGACAATGTTGCCGTTGTGACTGGAGAGGACGAAGAGGAGGTAAGAGTGATTAGGGTATATCTACAGCATCCCAACCACTCCCACTTTCTTTCCTTGGATTTGTATGATCTTGCGGCGGAATGTCTTCATTTCGATTCCGCTCCCTCATTTTGGTACCACCAAGGAAGCGGAGCACCCATCCTCATTTGTATCGAAGGAGGGGGGCGAGTCTAGTGGCCATTTTTGTTTTATGGGCAGGGTAAAATGGTACGAGAAACGGAGCACCCATCCTGTTTTTGGGCCATAATCGGGCACTAACCCATACAGTTTTTGATTATCACAAGTTTATACCATGTTTTAACCATTTTGGAGAATGGATTAACGGGGCTTGAATTTAGTGATTAAATGAAAAAGAGTATGCACATGTTCGAATAAAAAGAGTTGTTCATAAGAAAAGCTTGGTAAGACCAATTCCATCGAATTAGAAAGTAAGCTAGTTAGCAAGTAGGTAAATTAATAATGAAAGGAAAATAAGTTTATCGATCTTTTAATTGCGGGAAAATTTAAATTTAATCTGTAATAATATAGCAGAATATATATTCTCCAATTAAGGAAATTTGAGAGATTTTACCCAATAGGCATTCCATAAAGTAAAGTAATCCATTTTGACGAATTAACAGGTTCGAATCCGTCTTTGTCTCCAAAAGTGGGAGAGAAATGCTGCAAAAATTGGAAATCAAATATTTATTTAGAGACCGCAGATGATTTTTCATTCCACACTAAAATTTCATTTAAATAGTGCTTTTGGGGTTATTGGAGTGCGAGAAATCCATAAATAAACAACTAATTACATAAGATTGCGGAATTTACATTAAAAAAAATTAGTTTTAAGATTGTTATTTCAATGGCAATGTGGGCTGGCTACAGTAAGCCGAGGTTCGCTGTGCCGGGTGGTAAACTGTGTCATATGACGCGATTTGCGAGAGAATCGTAAGGAAGCCAAAGTGCCGGGGACCCGGCAAAAATAGATTTCGCTCAAAAGTTCTTTATAGGTACTTTTTAACACGCTGAAACGATTGGAATGGGTCCGGGAGTCTGAAATCACCATTTTGGCGAGCTATGTGAGGTTTTATATTCGAGAGCCCGATGAAACTTACAGAGATGGTCGCACATTCGCGTTCGCTGTTTCGCGCACAATAAAGCAATATCAGTGAAAATTTGGTAATAAATAGACAAGATATTGCTTTATAAAGCAACTAAAGTAGAATTTGAAAATATTCACTTTTACGGCCTCAGCGACCTCTAGACTTTGGAGAGGCGTCATTCTCTTATATGGAAAATAATCATGGGTTTTCTATCTTACGTTGTAGAGCAAAGAATTGTCTTTCCAATGAGCTATAATATGCCAGATATCTACGAGGTCTTTTATGTTTCCCAATCATAAAACTGTTGAAATACGCGGTTTCAGCGTTTCTTTGTCATATTCACCGGGCAAGGTAAGAAGTAAGGCATTATCTAAAGTTAGCCGACTACCTTAGCGTAGTGGGAACGAGTTGGAAATGGGATCCAAGGGCCAGGGTTCGGTGCCTCAAGCGAGCAAAACGTTTTGCCCGACAATAAACTAATTTGTTTTGAATTAAAATTTTTTTTAAACAATTACATAAAAAAAACATACATAAATTCCGTAGACTACCTTCATGCGGTATATCGCTTGTGTAACGATTTCGGCGTGGGTAGCGCCCAAACAAAGAGCATGCCGATGCACAGGCACTGAACCGTGCGTATTTCAACAGTTTATGACTGAGAAACATAAAAGACCTCGTCGGAATCTGGCGTGCTATACCTCATTGGAAAGATAATTTTTTTCTCTACAACTTAAAACAGAAAACCATGATTATTTTCCATATAAGAGAATGACGCCTCTCCAAATTCTAGAGGCCGCTGAGACCGCAAAAGTGAATATTTTCAAATTCTACTTTAGCAGCTTTATAAAGCACTATCTTGTCCACTTATGATAAAATTTTCATTAATATTGCGTTATTGTGCGCGAATCAGCGAGCTCGAACGTGCGGCCATCTCGGCAAGTCTCACCGAGCACTCGTATTTTGAACCGCGCACAACTAGCCAAAATGACGTTTTCAGACTCCCGGACCAATTCCAATCGTTTCGCCGTGTTAAAAAGTACCTATAAAGACCTTTTGTGCGAAATCTATTTTTGCCGGGTCCCCGGCTATTTTGGTACTCTCGCAAATCGCGTCATATGAAGTTCGGGCTGTCAGAGCTGCGTCTTCAGTGGTCCATATTTTACTTTCCTGCGTCTCTTTTCTCTAAGTTGTGATTTCTGAACTCATTTTAACAAGCCTCTCGCTCCTCTCCTTTATCTGGTCACCCATGAATCTATAAATAAATAGTATTTCCTTGGGTTTGCGAGGTTTACATCAGCGGACGCAATGTTTTGATGATATCTAAGAAGTTTTGCTCCCTAGTAACTTCAAAATTTGTGTACATATTTAGAAAGGCCATAGCTTTAAATCGTAAATGGAAACTTCTTGACCACGACAGTATTAAGTTGATTTTTGGCTTAAAATAACAATCCCACTTAATGCTCCATACAGCACATTTTTGATAATATCTAAGAAGTTTAGTTCCGCAGTAACCTCAAATTGTGGTCACTTACTTAGAAAGGTCTAGCCTAAAATGAAACATAGAAATTTGCCGATATCGACATCACAGAATAGTTTTTCAGCTCAAAATGACAAAGCATTTGATATGTCAACCATCTCATTTTTGATCATATCTAAGAAGTCTTGTTCCACAGTATCATCAAAATTTGTGAACGCATTTAGAAAGGCCATAGCTTTAAATAAAACACGGAAACTTGTTGACCACGACAGTATAAAATAGGGATCTAACTCAAATTAAGCGGCGATTAAAATACAGCAAAATGTTTCATGTTGCTCTTGACCACTAGAATGGACATTGAAACTGGTCAAAATGGCGTCTTTACCTTCTACTGCCTGCCTTGTTGTCGATAAATAGAAAAAAAACATCGCAACAGCTATGAAAACGCGACGGAAATTATTTAAAACTCAAAAATGTCGTGGTCGCTGGCAAGCTGTGCTTAAGGAACGGGTACGGTAGCAGCCGGTCCGAGTTCGCTGTGTCAAACTTTTGCTTACGGCGGTCTCTATATTTATTTCAAGAAATTAAAAGAATTCTTTAGCTCGAAAACTACGAGCCGAATCTCGAGTTCACGCCACATGAGCCTCTGCCGGAGGTTTATGTCGTAATTGGAGAAAAGAATGAGGAGGTTGGCCAGCTTTATTTATCTCTTTCTATTATTAGCAGACAAACCTTAAAACCTTATTCAACATTTAAAGTGATGAAAAAAATGGGCTGTTTAGTTGAAGTTGTCACATTTTATTTATCTATTGCTGTTAGTAGATAAAGATGTAACATAATAAAGTTTGCTGTAAAAACTAGCGGCATATAAATATAGGATCATTTCTAATATGAAAATTATTCAGACGAATCTCATTTACGGCTAGAATATTTAGGTGAAGTTCACGGATCGCGCCAAGCTCTTCCTATTCGTGAGAGAGCCGAAGGAGATGAAGGAGCGCGGACTCGGAAATATTAAGGTAAGGGGCTGAGGAACAGGGAATCCACTATCGAAAACACAGCCAAACAAGGTAGCCCGGAAACCAAGTTTGCGCTGGCTGAAATAGAAGTCTGTGTCCGAATGTTTCTCAAAACGGTTTGGGGAGACCCCAAATTAGGACGACTTATATTACTAGCATAAAAGAATAATTTCATTTTATTTTTAGCTCCTCTACCACCCGGAGAAGAAGAAGTACCGTGTGGTTATGTGTCGTGCACACGTGAGATTTTCAGATTTACTTACATCTTTAATAAAAATAAATAAAAAGTAAAAGATATTCGGTGGCTAAAAAACTATTTTGTAATGATGCATAGTGGTTAAAAAAAACAATTTTGTAATGATGTGTGATTAAAGGAAGTATCCGGTGAATAATTCTACAGTAGCGCTAGAGAACGAGTTTGAATGCGCGCGCTCATAAAGATGCCTGTCGCTCGGTCGAGAGAGCATGTGAAAAAGGAGGGCGGCTCTGACATACCGTAGCTAATTCTCTACCCGCCAGTATTCACGTTACTATTACTCAGAAAGTAATGGAAGAAAATCGCTCAAACTTTCTGGATGTATGTTTTACGCCAAGATGATCTTATCCACATAGAACAAAACATAGGTTAATTATTCCCCGGATACCTCCTTTAAGAAAAAGAAAATTATCGCGTTCAGGTGCCCGAGGTCTGCGCCAACTTCCACATTCTAGCTGACACGAAGGTGACCCGTCGGGACGGCCAGAGGAATGTGCTGTCGTTCGCGGTTGTTGTGCGTATTTTTTATTAATTTTTTTGTTTGAAGTAGTAGTAGTGTAGCTATTTAATTAATCAATGTATTCTTTGAAGTTTTGAGGAAAAATATTTTTTGTTTAAACAAATATATATTTTGGTAGCAAATCAATAACATCTGGAAATTTTTCATTAGTATATTTAAACTTGTATTCTAGGACTTCTCGGAGATGCCAAGTGGAAGGGTCGAGGTCTTCCTGATCAAGTTCCAGACGGAGGAGCAGGCAAATCTGTTCGTGGGGGCAATCGAAGTAGCGCAGAAGGACTTGATGGAAACGAGCACCTGAACAACCCAATCCCCCCGTCCATATCTTTCCCATTTTATCTGAATTGATTTTTAAATCTTCATGTACTTCCAATGAAACAACATGTATATAACCATGTCTTTGTTCTTCTGCTACCAGTTTCTATGTATTCAATCAGACTGTCAAGTTCCAAGTTATTTTGTGATGAAGTTCATTTGTATTATCCATCACCTTTTTTAACTTTGAGCGATAAAAAAAGATTAGACGGTGTGAGGGGTGTCTACTTAGCGGAAAAGAGGCACAGGGGTGTCTACTTAGCGGAAAAGAGGTAGAGTGTGTTTTAGAGGGAGAAGAGAGAGAGAACGCGAGGGAGGGAAGGAGAGTGAAAAAAAGAGAGAACATGCTTTGAAGGCGTGATCGTGAAGAAATTCAAGCAGTAGATATACGGTACATCGGCATTCTTGCTGGTCGATCGCTCAACATCAGAACCAACTTGGGAAAAAAAAATTACAGGTGGGAAATTGAAGAATCAAAGGAAATGCACTAACCCGTTCGTATCTCCACACTCCAGCAGCTCTTGCTCAAATAGATGAACAAATGAACGATCCAGAAATGGCAGTTCTCCTAGAATATAGATGGAAATAGACAAAAAATTATTCAGAGGTAAATAAAGAGAAATAGCTGTTTACAGACAAGACATATATATATATATATATATATATATATATATATATATATATATATAGAGAGAGAGAGAGAGAGAGAGAGAGAGACAAAGAGCAACAGATGCTACCTAGCCTTGCTCGAGTTTGAGCCCCAGACAACAGGGGAGCAAGAAGAGCATCGGAAGCGAGGAAACGACAGTAGTGGGCGGAACCTGGCATCTCCACACTAGGACGGATCTCCAGGCAGGCACGGTCAAAGGCCAGGGATGTTGACGGTGCTAAGAATAGGGACATTTAGTAAAGTCTCTCTGTGAATATGGCAACTAAGAAACCTCCTTTAACCCTGCGGCCAGGCGTAGCTTTTGTCATGTCTTTCCTGAATGACATAGGTCTTTAGTTCCTAAAAAACTAATGCTAGTGCAAAGATAACGAATAAGCAAACAAACTTAGTGAACATGAACTCCTTATCCAGCATTTCAAGGACGGTGCCAAAAGAGTACAGATGACAGACATAGAAGAGAAAGACATCGAGTACTTCGCGTTGCATTTCACGCAGCAGGCCGTCCTCAGAAAAGAGATCATTAATTACTTGTTAATAATTGTTGAGCTTGCCAGGGAATGGTTAGGGTCCTTTGGTCTCCTTCCTATCAATTAATCCCACCTCCAATCATTTCATCTGACCATGAGTTGAATCCATGTGAAGATGGCGTGTTAGTGCATTCCTTATATATCATACAAATTGTTATTGTGCCTGCTTGCTGCTTCCATTTAGTGTATCTCTACTCGCCTTTCCCATCTCTAGTATGGCATATCTACCGTGGCACATATACAGAACATAGAACAGCGAAAGAGGGCTGAATCCAGGAGCGCAAAATTGACACAAGTGTATTTACAGCGAGCGCAAAATTGACACAAGTGTATTGATCATAAGATGCAACTTAAAAAAAAGTATTCTCTAGAAGCCACAAAAGCCCTTTAATAATATCTGGAACTGCCAATGGTTCAACAGTGAAGGAGAAAACGTGTGCCCAGAGCTTTTCGACCTAAAAAAGCAGCATGAAAGATGTAACAATGAATTAGATGGCGAAGGGATCGATAATACATGGAAATGAATGTCATTACCGTGGCATAAGACCAAGAAGTTTCTCCTCGGAAGGGCTCGACCAGCCGATACACGACATCCACTCCTCTCCGAAGGGCATTCGTGGCACGCGCCAGTTGGAATGGCTCTGGGGAATCACAAGCAAAAGTCGAGAAGCCAACTGGCCTAAATACTCATCACGACAAACTGTACGAAAAAAAAAACTTCGAGATAAAACAGCACTGAAAACACACACCATGAATACGCTTCTGGATTAGTTCATCGACGAGAATGTGATGTTCAGCAATGAATCTACCAACAAATTCAGCCAGAGCCTGAAAACAGAAACATAAACAGTCGCAGATTCATTAAAAAAAACATTGGCAGGCTAACAACAAACCGTCAGGCTGGCAGGAACCCATTCATTTCGAGGAGCTTCTCTCAGCTGTTTCACTCCGACGAGGAAGCTACAAATGAAATCGAGCTGGAGGCGAGTGTCCAAGTAGAACAGACCGATACAACGGAACTGGAATCACGATTCTCATTCTCTTCAAAGATACGGAAAGACTTTCGTCTAGCCTGGCCCGAAAACGAAATGAATGGATCTGACATAAGCCGTGGCTCCTGGCCGCTCGGCGGCAGTAAATCTCGGGTCGACTTTGAGTTCATAGCTGCGTCCAACGAAGAAGAGTGGCGGGTCCTTCCAATCCTTCACTTCCACTCTCACGTTCTCGCTTCTGGTCGCGCAAGGAATAACATCTACGAATCTTTAATAAACCATGTAGATAAACAAACTCTAGGAATAAATAAGAGAAAACACAACTGACCGAATAATTTCCGAAACAATTCGATCCGGCGTTAACTCGAATTGTTCTCTTAATAATACTCACTCATGAACAGTTTACTTTGCATCATCCCCGATACTTGGGGTTTATATATATATTTTTTTTTTTTTTTAAATGAAAACAGGAGGAAACCTGCGTGCTCATCCATTCTTCATCATCTGTTTTGAAGAGTAAGTACTCGTCATAGATTCGTGTGTTACCCTTGCGGATGACGACATCTCTGGGAACGGGTTGGCTCTCATCGCGAGCTCTCAGCATCCATCTGCAGGCAAACTTCGATATATCCAGGAATATCAATGTATTTCATCATCTAGACCTTGATTGTTTGCCATAGCTCCGTAATCTAAACAATCCGTCACTAACAGCAGAACTGAAAAAGCGCGAAGTTACGCCATTTATTTCACGCCCCCCCCCCCTCCCCCCCCCGATCACCATATAAAAAGAATCCGCGCGAATCCTAAACCAAACTTCCCTTCTCACCCCCTTTCTTGGGCCTCGTGAAGTATTTGTCGCAAAACAAACTTTAGTGATGTTCATCAATCAAGAAGCAAAATTTTATGCTTCGTTTTAACCTACTAAATATGATATGAATTAACACGTCACAATATAGGGTGAGATTGACCCATTAAATATGATCGTCATCTGAAGAGCGCTAAAAAGAGATGGCGATATGGACCTAACCAATCAATAATGGCAACATTAATACCTGGTTACGATATTCTTCAAGTACAAGGTATAAAATCGAAAGTGACAGACATGACAAGGAAGCTGCGAAACGAAATCAGATGCGAAAGTGCCAGTCTAGATATCTGTTGTCTTAATGCGCTCAGTTTCGGAAAGAAGGATATCTTAAAAATACAACGAGAAAGGATATGGAATAAGTATACATAGTATGGAATGTGTGAGGTAAGAACGAGATGTATCATGAGTGAGTTGATGAAAGGAGTGAAAGGTCAACTGGCGGACTTCTAAAGAAGAGATGAGGGAGGAGCCTTCATAAAGGTGGAGAAACTATGGAGTGTGCGATGGTGCCCGTGATGGCCCATTAAAACTCGTCGTCATCTGGGAGGGCAACCATCGCAGACACCTCCAAATCCCTCGCGTACTGCGCCAAGGTGTCCGGGTCAATGGTCACCTCAACATCATCTCATTTTCTTTGATATTTTCAATCCAGAATAAGCATTCTGAAGGGAACCTCCGGGGGAGCGGGCGCATTCACCACGAACATGAGCTCGTTATCGCCAACGACCTTTCGCGCGAGCCAAAGGAGGGGCGCCCCGAGATTAACTTCTCTCTTCACGGAGAGGTCGTAACATTGCAAGTTGTCGGCGGGTCTCCTAGTTGGGGGAGCAAAATATTTATTTCTTCCAGTTGGTTCCTAATAGTGCACATGGGAGTTTTATCAAAAGGAACATCATGTTCGTGTTCCCAATCGCCTAAAACCCCCCTGTCGATTGGAAAACAATTATATATTCCCCCACTCTAAATTTATATATTAAAATTTATACATTAATAAAACAATTGTATATATTAATATTTATAGCACCAGAGTTTCTTGCGAGGCTGGACCACTCGCAACGGCTTCACCTTCCGGTCGTCCATTTCCGCCTCAAGGGACAGATGTCACAACTGGCTTTAATGACAAATTAAAACGACTTATTATATTTAAAAAAAATTTTTATATTTTCTAATCGAGATGACGAAAGCGATAATCAGAAAACATGAAAAAGATGCTCGACTGAACTGCAAGCTCGAACTCGCCTTATCAAGGGCGGATGTTTAAACAATTTAACACTACCAATCATAAGAAAAATGAGGCTTGCAGCACCTTGTTGCCACCGAAGACGATCGGAATGCCCTCACAGGCATTCATGATGTCGCCATGCAACTTCACGACCTGTTTGTAGGTGCTCTCGAGAGTCACGTCATACATGATCAGCGCACAGTTGCCTGCAAAATACAACGCTCATGAACAACAGATAGCTCACTCTCTCGCTGTCATTCATTCACAGAAGTTCCACAGGGGGGGGGGGGGGGGTAACGGGCTTGAACCAACAAATATGCAATTACTTTGGTCATAAACATCGCGCGTAACCCCGGAGCCGGGTGTGTCCCAGACGTTGAAGAGAATCTCGCCGCGAGTGGTGTGGAATTTGAGTGTGTGAACCTCGACACTCAATGTCGCTGCAATCATTTCCAATATCTTTTTTCCTACATCATATTTTGCCAATAAAATGAAAGCAAATATAATAAACGCAATCAGAAGAATACAATATTATCCAAGTCAGG
>CALZFC010000005.1:3485000-3582500 GCA_945643635.1 Allodiplogaster sudhausi
AATACGAAAAGAAGCAAATTGGCAAATTGTCAATGAAACCAAAATTGACATGCTCGAACTGCTCTTCGTACAACCAGTTGTGTCTCTGTGGCTACTGTCATTATTATTTTTTTTACGCATCATGAAAATTCGAGAATTCTTCCTTTCGTCTTGAATTGTGACAAACATAGTACGCTGAAAGAGAGAGAGACAGGGAGACAGACAGACACAGAGAGAGACAAAGAGACAGAGAGAGAGAGGGAGAGAGAGAGAATAAAATGTAAAAAGTGACTCGCCTATCGAAGAAGACGGACTCGATGGTGAGGTCTTCGGGAGCATCCAGACCGGCGAGGAGATACAGAGACGATGTCGCTCGATGTCGCTGCTCTCATCGCCCTCGTCCAGGTGAGTCTTCCTAAATGTTATGCTGGGTGATAAAATGAAATTTTTACGTTCTGAATAGCAAAGAAATGCATTTTTATTCATTTATTTCTTTTTCAATGTCATATTTTTCCTCGTCGTCTTCTACATTCTCGTCTTCCACAATGGCCACGACCGGCTGGCCTCCGCCTCTCTTCCTTCTCTTTCCTTTGTCGGCTACTGATCAAGAGTCAGCAAGAACTTGCTAAAAACCGACATTTCTTGGCTGGAAGTTCAAATGTCGCATTTGCAAAGAATTATTGCGAGTCTTACAGCAAACTGTTTCTGGATTACGATATATTTTAATTGTCAGTATTACATATGTATGTATATGAAAAAAAGTCATTTGATTTTATATGTGTCGAAGAAAGAAGAAGATAGAGATATAGGAGGATCCCTCTCAATTACATGCATGCCCCGCCCACTTTATACGCTCATTGGCCGGGAAGCGGATATCTTGATAACCGCCAGTATAGACCGCATATGGTAGTGAGGATCATAGCCATTCTCCCGCTTTCTCTTTTCTCATCTCTTTTCACTTTTTTTAAATCCTCCTTTGCCTTATTCTCTCGTTGACTCTGTCCCTCTAAGAATACGACAGAAGCCAAAGTAGCGCAAGAGAGCAAGTGGACGAACATGCTTGAAAAAGCGGCTGATGAGCATTGACAGCCACGGATCATATCCAACACACTTTTATAGAGTTCATTCTAAGGAGAGAGAGAGAGAGAGTAGGAGAGAGAGGGAGAGATACAGAGGTAAAGAGGGAAGGTGAGCAATTCCTTTCTCTCTCTCGTCGGCGACGATAAAGAGGGAGAGTGAATTTCAATGCAGATACTCTTTTAAGTTTTTTTTTTCTATCTTTTAATCTCTCTCCCCCTCTCAATCGCTGCCTGTCTTTCTCTTGATTTCTCGTTCTCCGTTATTCTCTCCATCTTTCTCAAAGACGTTTCTTTTCAACGGAATGCACAAAGACGGTTTTGATTGCTTCTCATTGTTTCTCTGCCTCTCTATCTCTCTCTTCATATTTAAATCTTTCTGTATCTCTTCACTCTTGCTCTCTCTCTCTCTATTTCTCTCTCACATCAGCCGCGTTGTGTCGCTTTCACCGATGCCAACCCGTGAGGCGCTTGTTAATATATGTATATGTACATACAGTAGGTACATATCGATTTTCTGTTATTATGAATTTATACATGCATATGTATGTACATATGCACGACTAATTGTAAGTGATTGAATGGATTAACGCTTTTGCATTCTGTAGCTCCCAATGTAAAGTGTCTGCATTAAGGTTGAAAACTTCAGTAGAACTCATTGTCAGTGTTGTTCTAACAGGGCGCAGATTGCGCAAATCAGATTGTTACGAGTGAGCCATTGATGTGTCGTAATTTGATATATACCTAATTTCCTCTATTACTACCCCCGCGGGAGTATTTTTTTCCAATACACTTGCGAGAACGGGTACTATTAGAGAGAGGGATTTCTATTAACGGGAGGGGTACTATTTTTCAAGGTGATACACTAAAAGTTTGATAAAACATTTTGTTCTAAAAAAGAAGAATCATTGCTCGATTTTCAATGGATTCATCACTGGAATATCCGTTTTACCCCAGCTCTTGAATGAGTTTGCATTAAGTTAATTGGTAAGAGCATCCCATGCCTCCTGGACCCATTGGAGGTTCGTCTCGAGCTAAGGTACTGGACTATTAGACGGGATGGGCACTAATTGGACTGGTGGTTCAACTAGAGGGAGAGGGGAACTAATCAAGAAAATACGGTGTGTGATCACGAAGAGAATGAATCTCTTACAAGTCCCTAATCCCATCTGGATGGGATTAGGGATTTGCAGGAGATGAGGTCGCTTGGCGTCACAACATTCAACGAACTCATTTGCATTCGGTCAGTGCAAGAGAGTTCCGAAGTACTACATATATACATACATACATATGTAGTACATAACTATGTACATACATACCTACAACCTAAGCGAAATTGGGGTCAACGGCTTCAAGAAGAGACAAGAGAGAGAAGGAAGAATCTTGGCTGAGCCGAACACGTCTTCACGAGAGTAAAACAACCTCAAGAACTCCCCCTCTCCACAAGAAATGAAACGGCTTTTATCTTTTCTCTCGCGTTAAAAGCTGCGAAGAAACATTGGAACTCCGTTGACAGATCATGAGCCTCCAGGGCTTCAACGAGCCTTCAAATAATTTAATTCTTGTGGCAAATGTAATTAGTTTAGTTTGAAGCATTTTATCTCACATACTCGTTGCAAGGCAATCTTTGTATAGATGCAAATGTGTATGCACATATGTACATATGTATAAATGGAACAGGAAAGAAAGTGAGTGAGATACAAGGAATGAAAGAGAACAAATGTACAGTATATAATCAGTATATAATCAAGAGTCTTGGGTCGAAGTAAAATTCCGAATTTACAAGTAAACATGAGGAATGACGAGATCAAAGTTGAGTAGGCAGTTCTCTTCTCTATTTGCCGTGGCTGAAGCTGCTGGCGTGACTGCCCCATCCACCGAATCGTCGGAATCCGCGGTATCCTCCCCCGCCTCCCCAGCCACCGTAGTTGTAGGAGGGATAGGAAGGGTAGTAGCCTCCGTAGTACGCTTCAGAGAGGACGGCGAACAGGCAAACCACCACGAGAAGGCTGGCGAGGATGGACTTCGTGGTTAGGGAGGAGAGTGAAATGAGGAGAAGTCGAGTATAGTAGATGCTTATATATCCATGGCAGTTTCCGTGCTCGGCTAGCCCAATGTCCGCGTGGGGAATCCCTCGCTGAATGGAGTGACGTCAGCCAAACCTTTTCTCGCCTAAAAAGCTTTCTCATTCCATAGCGGAGAGCTCGCCCAACTCCTCCTTGCTCTCCTCCCTCACCAATTGACGCTTTACGCTGCTAATGGTAAAATCGGTGCGCGGATGACTCAGCCGGCATCTCTTCGCTCACTCTTCAAACCCACGTAGCCGAATGTATGTACATACATACGTACAAATGTACACATATATACATACAAGTGCGCATATTTGATTTGCAAAAGCTTACTTCTCTAGAATAGAAGGGATGCTTTCCATGTTCCCTATCTTCTGGAATTCTACACAGTTCACCAGGCAAGACAACTCTTTTCAGATATACATACATATACATGTATGTATGTACATATGTATGTATGTATATATCTAAATACATATGTACATATCTCTTGAACTGAATTGAACGGAATGAATAGCAATGAATTCTCTGACATTGAGAGCAAGCATGTCATTTAATCTTTGACTCCATTTAACTTCCTATCAACAGTATAAATTTCTTTCTTCTCGTTCTATTTTCTTTTACTCTATATGCGTTCCTTTCTTCTTCTCTTTTCTCCCATTTGTTGCTCTTTGCATGCGTTTTAGGAAAGTTTATCTGTTCATCTGTTCATCTCGTTCATCTATAGGAAAGTTCACCTTGAAATTTAGAATACGTTTTCTAAATTTATGTAAGATGAACTTTGCAATAGATGAACGAGATGAACAGATGAACAGATGAACTTTCCTAATTGCCTCCCACATCATTATATAATACTTATATGGTCGTCCCTCCCATATAACCCAGATTACCCCCTCACCAGTGTCCCGTTCAAACTACCGTAAGATAAAGAACTTTATCGAATAGGACACGACCTGGTCCGGTAGAGCGGGGTGACAACAAACTTGCAATGCATGGCAGAGCAAAATACAAAAAGCACATGAGCGAGCAGCAATGGGGAGTGGATAGGGGCATGTGGGAGGAGATGAGGATGTATGAAGATCCGCGTGGCCTCGCGGCGTTGAGGGGTCTTGTGATAGGGGTCGATGTGAGGAGCGGGAGAGAGAGAGAGAGAGAGAAATGGAGGGAAAAGGTAGATGGGAGGAGGGAAGGAGGGAGAGGGCGTGAGGGGACGACATGACCGAGCCGGCGATGAACCTCCACGTCGTAGCCACTCTCTCCACCGCCTCGAATCCCGACACAACCTGGAAAATGAAACAGTACACTCAGGGTGGGTGAGTGGGACCCTACACTCTACGACCAGCGATCGTAGAAATGTCTACTCCCTCCTCTTCAACCCTTTGCTCAACTACTACCGTACCCGGCCAACTTGCACATCAACATTCAAACCCATCCTCACTACTCCCCACACCATGCCTATTTCACGGTACACTTGGAGATGATGGTAATCATCAATTATATGGTCGTCCCTCCCATATAACCCAGATTACCGCCTCACCAGTGTCCCGTTCAAACTACCGTAAGATAAAGAACTTTATCGAATAGGACACGACCTGGTCCGGTAGAAAAACGAAAGTCCCCTTTGAGCAGATGGGAAAAAACGACATCTAGAGATGGAGGGGCCTCAGCTTGTGCCCTTGAGACAACGAGGGAATCTCCCATTCAATGAGAAGACCAAGTAATTATACCCCTGGCTTCCGCCACTAAACGCCTGCTAATTGACCAGCCCTGGTCCGTAACTTCTTCTAAGTTTTCAGGGTAACCTCCGGAGTGGTCCAGAACCCTTTTAACATCCATGAATAAGGCCATGTCTAACCTGATCCCTTCCTTCCTGGTGAGCGGGGAGAGGCCTTCGGAGGCGCCTCTTCGCTTGTTCCCGCCCGGAGAGCGCTTGAGCCATCGGACTTGCTCTCTATCGGATAACTGCAATCCGCTCGAATTAATTGCACTTTCGCCGACACAGTTAAAATCGAAATGATTAGGGGTCCTATGTGAGCACCCAAATCCTCTGTAGGGAAGACGAGTCTTCCCACTAACTACGCGGTTCCTCCCTCATGATAACAAGGAACGGGTGTGGGTCCTAACTGAGGAAGCGAGGACCTCCACGCGTAAGGAAAACACCACCGCAGTGAACACTACTCCCTAATGTAAGGGGGAGCACTTAAGCAAACGTACACTAACCCGGCTTCGCTGAAGCGGAGGAGCTTCTCCGCCTGCTCTCGCCCGGAGTCCGCTACAGCACTCGGCCTCTGGCATTCGCACCACTGCAATCACAACGCCGTCAAAAACCTAACTGGCTGATCCTGCCCTTTAGTTTACAGTCCCTCATCAAGGGACTACACTACCTGTGGGGGAGTTGTACCAGCTCTGGTTGGGGGATTGACTCTAACGGTCCTAGCAACAGAAAACTACTGGAAACCATGATGTGTGAGACTAACTCCCTCATGAAGGGAGCCCGGATAATACTAGAAGGTAAGGACTAGTCTTGACCCAACTAACTCAGATCCTTTTATCCCGGAAGAGCGTGCTTCGCCTGCTTCCGCCCGGGGAGTTCTTCAGGCCACGGCTTTTCGTCCTCTCTCACCACTGCAATCAGATCGACGTTAAATCCACCTTTAACAGTCTGATCTTAACATTAGTTTACCGCCCCTCATCAAGGGACGGCCAACGGATACGGGTCCCATGAGGACCCGTCCCTTACTACACAAGTTTACAGTCCCTCATCAAGGGAGTGCAAACGGATACGGGTCCCATGAGGGCCCGTCTTCCTCCCCATGAGGGAGGGCAACCAGCTCTGGTTGTGTGGGGTTGACCCTACGGTCATTGCAACAGAAAACTACCTTATCTCTCCGAGAGGACCGGGAAGGAGCGCAACTTGTGTAGTCTGCCACCCGACGTCCGGCTCTACCTCCGCTGGCTCTTGCGCCGAATGGCCGCCAATTCGCTTCTGATATCCTGGAATTAAAACGTAATACCGCCCTCAAGACACACTAGTAATTCTAACTGGAAGTGTTAAAACTAACACAACCAACCATATCTTAACAAGCAACTCCTGAAAAACAAACAAAAACTATGGAAAACACCTCCAAAACTAAGTCACCTACACTCTACGACCAGCGATCGTAGAAATGTCTACTCCCTCCTCTTCAACCCTTTGCTCAACTACTACCGTACCCGGCCAACTTGCACATCAACATTCAAACCCTTCCTCACTACTCCCCACACCATGCCTATTTCACGGTCCACTTGGAGATGATGGTAATCATCAATTATACTTATACTTTATTTACGGCACCGGAGTGACACGTGGTTGTGAAATTAGCGAAAATGTAAAATAATAGATATATAGAAGGTAAAATAATATATATAATATATATAGAAGAAGATGAATAGAATGTAATAGGCTAATACTGAATGCAACAAATGTGGAGGATATAAAACGCAAATCAACGCGGGACAGCACGGTAAGCAGAGATATCTGTTCATCTGTTCATCTCGTTCATCTATAGGAAAGTTCACCTTGAAATTTAGAATACGTTTTCGAAATTTATGAAAGATGAACTTTGCAATAGATGAACGAGATGAACATATGAACACATGAACTTTCCTAATTGCCTCCCACATCATTATATAAGACCCCGATAATTCCAGATTAAATTATCCCCGCTTTCTTTTTCATGTTCGTATGTATTTTCATGTGGAATACTTTCAGTATTGTCCCGATGTCATCTTCTTAATGCTTTGGCTTTGTTTTCTTATGCTTTTGTGTATTTTTCTTCTTATTTTAAAATCAGTTCTGGTCAAATACGCTCTTGGTGAACCACTAGTTATTCTCCCATGAACTATAATGACCAGAACTCATGGTTTATCATGTTCATAGCTCCTACTGGTGAATCATTAGTTTTCGTGATGTTCAATGTAGAAAGCTAACGGAGAGTCACAACACTGCGATCCTTACTGAGGGAGAGTGACCGTCTACGCTTTTTGAGATTGAGGCAGTCGTTTTGCTCGACAATTTTCTTATTGTTTATTTTTTCTTCTCTCTACTTTGCCTCCCTTCCATCACTCGTTTTAAACGGCTTTCTTGAAATTCTTCTCCCTTCTCTCCGTTACTACTCCCCATTGTTTGCTTGTCAGTAGTGAAGGAATTTATGAGCTCGAAACTGGTCGTGAAAGATTTCGTATGCTCTACGCCGCTAATGTTTTTCCCATCGATGCTTCGATACCAGCACTCGTCCTTCTTTCTTCGTACATCTCTATTTTCATTGCTTTGAATTGTACGAAACACTGCGTATCCTCGCTTTCCTTTGTAAGTCTGCGTGATGATTCGAGATGATCCGCTCGTAATCTTTTACGGGAACAGACAAAGTGTTTCGGAGGGCAACGCAAACAAACAATATTAGCAAATATGATCTTGTTTGCCATTCGAGGTCTGTGTTGGCATAGAAGAAAAAGCCTAATTAAAAAGGGAAGCCGAAGGGGTAGTGGGAGGGGAAGACGAAAGAGAAATGAAACAGGATGAAAGAGTGAGATGTTTATGATTAACAAGGTCAAGAATTAATTATAAGAAAATATCAAAAGTGAAGTGAAGTTTTCTTATTTATAGAGCAGCAAGGTTAATACACTTAACTGCCACCTTCCGTTCTTCAATAGGGAAGGAATGCCTAAATCGGAAGAGAACGAGAGACATCCCATGGCAGCCTTGACTCTTTAGAATGAGAAAGTCTTCCTGTGACAAATTCGTCGTTCGTTCTCCCACTCACTCTGCATCGTTTGCTTGCGCTATGCACTTTCTGGCAGTTGCGGTGTTAATTACAATATCATTTCTCTATCGGAGCGTTTCATTCTCGAATGCTAGCGAGAACCTCGATTGGTTGTTTCTGCGCTTTCGTCTACTAACCGGGGGCCGTGGATGGTTTTGTAATTATTTTCTCATCCATTACGCTTTTCATTGTTCCTTATCAGGAAATAAATAAACCAGTCTAATTGTTTCCTAGATAACATTTTGGAAATATAGTTATCAGCTTTCAATTAGCTAACTTTATTCAAACATGATCTTAAATGAAAGCCCATTTTTCTCGAATGACTCAAAGGAGGGCAAGATACAACAGGTGCAGTTTGCTAATTCGTTGCCGTCTCTTCACACAATCCCATTTGTTTTGCTCTTTGTATCTCATTTTCTCCCTTTCATGCTCACGCTCTCCTCTCACTCTCTCTCTCTCTCTCTCTCTCTCCTCTCTCTCTCACTCTCTCCTCTCTCTCTCTCACTCTCTCTCTCTCTCCTCTCCCTTTCTCTCTGTTTATCTCACCCTTCTTTTCAGTGATTCAGTGATGGAATCCTTCTCGATGTTTCTCCAAAAAGACTATACCGGAAAACTGTGAGTGAGATGTGTTGTGGGGGGGGGGGGACTCGCCTTCATCTCGTCCCATCAGCACTGCTTGTTTGTGTGCGTGGAAGGAGACAGAGGGAGAGAGACGCAGAGGGTGTTGTCCCTCTGGCTTCTCTGGCACACTGACTCACTCATACTACCCGGTTGCGCCCTAGTGTACGGGCGGGCGACAATGCAAGCTGCAGCAGTTGCGGGCGAATTTGACAAATCTCCCCTTCTCCCTTCATGAGTCCACGCAGTTCTACCATCATGCTCCACAGGCCGATATTTCAGTGATATCAACAAATTTTTCACAAGTCTCTCCTCTCTCTCTCTCTCTCTCTCTGCCTCTCTCTCTCTCTCTGTCTCTCTCTCTGCCTCTCTCTCTCTCTCTCTGTCTCTCTCTCTGCCTCTCTCTCTGTCTCTCTCTCTCTGTCTCTCTCTCTGCCTCTCTCTCTGCCTCTCTCTCTGCCTCTCTCTCTCTCTGTCTCTCTCTGTCTTTCTCTCTCTGCCTCTCTCTCTCTGCCTCTCTCTCTCTCTATCTCTCTCTCTGTCTCTCTCTCTGTCTTTCTCTCTCTCTCTGCCTCTCTCTCTCTTACTCTGTCTCTCTCTCTGTCTCTCTCTCTCTCTGCCTCTTTCTGTCTCTCTCTCTCTGCCTCTCTCTCTCTCTCTGCCTCTCTCTCTCTGTCTCTCTCTCTCTCTGCCTCTCTCTCTGCCTCTCTCTCTGCCTCTCTCTCTCTCTTTCTCTCTCTCTCTCTTTCTCTCTCTCTCTTTCTCTCTCCCTACTCTTGTAGAGGGGAGCTTCTTGCGCACTATGTATTGTCGACCACTCTTGCATCAAGCACCTGCTGCCCACTCTCCCTTGATCTGCCCTGCCCTCTCCTCCCAATAATTCCTTCTATCCCATTGCTTCCTTTGCTGCTTACCCACAGTACCTGCCGACCGGCCTTGGTTTCGTTCACTTTTCGATTCCTTTAGACTCTCCTAGATGTTCAGCTCGCTCTCCCCCTTTGTATTTGACAATCCTCAATATTCGCATTCCCACAGTGTAGTAGAGTGCAATCACTCATCCCTTTAAGTAGTCGAGAATATGCCATGATTGGAAGAAGTTGAGTCAGTGGCCGACTCCTCTTCTCCTTGCATGAAGACCCGCCTCTAAGATTGATACGAGAGGGGAATCAGTGGCAGCCGAGGTTGAGTCCTCTGGCCATTGGCATGTGTCCACTCTCCTTCTCCTCCTACTCATTCTCCCGTCTCCTGGATATTGCATCTCCAAGCTGTCAACTTCTCTCCGACCTTTACACACTTTCTCTCTCTCTCTCTCTCCCTCTCTCTCCCTCCCTCTCCCTCCCTCTCTCTCCCTCTCTCTCTCTCTCTCTCCCGTCACTCCCTCCTCTTCCATTCTCGTCTCCTTCTCTCTTCTTCCCTGTTTTCATTCTTCTACATTCCTTCTCTCTCTCCTTTCTTTCTCTCCACTGCCCATCTTGCAATATCCTATTGGCCATCCCCATTTTGCCCAAGCGCAACCTTGAACCACGAAGTTGCATTCTCCGTCAAGTCAGCCCAATCGCTCTTTCCACTCCATCTATTTTGTCTTGTTGATCTTCTCTCGCTCTCTCTCATTTTATCATTCTCTTTCCTCTCCCCTTTCATGCTCTCGCTCTCTTCTTTTCTCCCCTTCTTAATTAGCTCTTCAATCTCGGCGCCATTTCTACCCGCTTCTTCTAGTCTAGATGATATATAACAATAGTTTCAGAGCAGGTATAAGCTTTGCAATAATCCAGTTTTGGTGGTGTTGCCTAGTCGGAAGATCTTCTTGCTCTCTCTCTCTCTCTCTCTCTCTCTCTCTCTCTCTCTCTTTCTCTCTTTCTTAGCTTCTCTCTCTCCCTCGTTCTCTCATTCTCTCTTTTTTTTATCTCTCTCATTCTCTATCATTCTCTCTCTCTCTCACTCTCTCTCTCTTATTTCCTTCTTTCTTTCTTTCCTCCTATTCAGACATCCGTCTCCTCCAGGCGAGAGGTGCATTAGTGTCAACAGGCACTTCTATGGTTTATGAGATTGTGGTCATAGAGGGCCGTAGAGATGCTGTAGAAAGAGAGGCTGCGAGAGTAAAAAAAAATGAAATAATGGCCGTCATTCTCCACATTCCGTCTTTCACATCTATAATGGCGGACTGATAAAAGGGGTGCTTGTCTGGAAAAATATATGTGTGTGGTACTTTTGAGATTCACATTTGCCCATAATTTCTGTCCATTCACGGTGTTGGTTTGCTATTTTGCTTGTCAGTCATTCTCTTTCTTCATTTGCTTTCTTCTAGAATCCTGCCTCTCCGTTATAGATCTTTTTCCTCTTCTCGTATACGGTTGCTCTTGATAGTCGTCCTGCTCATTCCCTTACACATCTGCGTTCACTTTACTGCTCTCTTTCTCAATGGCATCTGTTCTTCTAGAAGAAGCTTTCCATGAGAGAACGAGTGAAGGTGTGCATAGGCAAGGAGAGACAGATAGAATAGCGTGATAGAGTGAGAGACGGAGGGGTAGAGAGCAGGGAGAGAGAGAAATTCCTCTTTCCTCTGCAATGCAATAGCTTCTGCCAGAGGCACGGTGCTTTCCCGGCTTCTTCTTTTCCTTCTTCTTTCCTAAGCCGATTTCTTCCCCGGTCTTTGGCCGGCTCTTATCCTCCTTCCTACAGTCTTTTACTTACGCCGTCCCATTTAAAAGTAAAATTTTTTTAAATAATTCATTGAACTTTCCTCCTGGCACCATCCACTTCGAATTGTGTATCTTCATTGTATCCGTGCTCGAGTATCTCTATGCTCTCTGTTTTTCACCCACTCTCTCACCTTTCTCTGTGCCCTTGCTCTCCCCGCACTCCCTCGCCAGTCGATTCCACTCCTCTCGTCCGTCAGCCTCATAGGATGACTCAGAGACGTCCTCGCTTGTATGGACACTGAAGGACTCGTAGCAAGGATTCGAAGAGGAAACAGAGAGTAAGATTGAGAGAGAGAGACGAGTTAAGTATGAAGAGGATGAAAAAAGGAAGAACAAAGGGCGAGAGAGAGAGAGAGAGAGAGAGTAAGGCGGAGAACACGAGAGAGGGAGAAAGAAGGCAGGTAGGAGAAAGTGAGAAAAATAGAGAGAGTGTGAATGAGGAATAAACAAATGGATGGGTAGTGCCATCTCTCAGAGCGGGAAGAGTAACAAGGAGTGCTGTTTCGCAGGCCTCTCTCTGAAGGCAGTCGGCTGGTCTGTCTTCTCTTCATCGCTTTATGCTCCGCTAAAATAACTTTCCTTCGCTAGTTCCCTTAACTTAATTTCCTCTTCCTGCTCAAAGTTATCCATCATTGTGTCTTCCTTTCCATGTCTCTTATTAAATATGTTTTTTACGCATTGTACTTGATCATCCAGATCGTCCTGTTGGTGGACTCCTTCAAATGCATCCTTTTTCCTCGCGTTCGCTGCTATTATTAGTGCTGTTGACCCGGATGTCGGCATTGAATTCTGATGAAAGAGTCGCGACTCTTGCAAGCCTCTCTCTTTCTCTGCAGGAACTCTTCAGTCTCTCATCTTCCTGCACTCTCTCGCAACCATGGCCGAGCAGAAGTCCTACGTACGTTTCTCTCTTCATTCTTTTTCTCTAACTTCTCTCGTTCTCTTTCCCGCAAGATATTTCACTTTTATCCATGGATAAAAAAATATGGAGTTATTTTGTGCTCTGCGCAAGAAAAGGACAAATAGATCCTCTTTTATTCATCTTTAATGAGTGGTTTCATTGGATCGTAAAGAAACTCAGCATTGTTTTGAGAGACGCCAACTTCTCTCGCATAGGCATCGTGAAGATGCACCCGTATAAAAATAAGTGTGAACAAGCCGGTTGAGAGTAGCGTTTGCTAATAAGGGACTTCCTGAAGCAGAAACTTTACAAAACTCTTTGGGGAGTAATCTTACCTTTAAAGGGAAGAGGCAACCAATGAGGGAACGAAATGACAAGGCGAGAGAGAGAAAAGATTCCATTCATTCCCCATACGGGACAACTATTAGAGAGAGAGAGAGGAAACGTGCATTCTCGTTCGTGCACTCTGGAACCAACGCCCAATTTTCTGTCCGTTCTTGCACGTCTGCTCGTCTCTCCATCTGTCTGTCTGTCTCTCTTTCTCTCTCACTCTCTCTCTCTCTCTCTCTTGCCTCCTTCAGCAATGCCTGCCTCCTTTCTCGCGTCAAAGGGCGGCAATCCCTCGCAAACACCAAGGGGTACTTTTGACGATGAAACGAAAATGACAACGTCCTTCTGTTGCGGCGATGAGTGGCAAGAGTGGGCAGGAAGAGAGAGAGAGAGAGAGAGAGCGAGAGTGAGAGAGAGAGAGATAGGTAAAGATAGAGAGTTCTGATGAACATAGGCTTTACACCTGGACTCTTTATCTCTGCTGTTCTCAACAGTCTCTGCTTGTTTTTTTCGTCTACTTATTGCATGAGGCATGGCAGGCGCTCATGCACAGAAACATCATATCTCCCTTTGCTTTTTTGTTCCGCCGAACTAAAGAACTGTTTAGAGAAGAAGAGGAAGGGGTAGAGAGGGAGGGAGAGGGCAGAATTAGGGGGTTAGAGAACTGCATAGAGAGTGTGTAGGAGTAAGAAAAAGAGAGAGAGAGAGAGAGAGAGAGAGAGAGAGAGAGTCACGAAGAGTGCGTGTGCAGAAGTGTTGAGAATAGTGATGCATATCCGGCGACAAGCCAAGGAGCACCCCTCATCTAACTTCATTATCGATAGCAGTTGGCATGGACATTTGGTCCCTCCTCCCCCTCTCCACTGAACAACTTTTACCTATTCCTGGCAGCCTCAATATTGACTCGGCCTGAGGCAGCAACCACATTGACTACCGACCGACGCAACAAGAGAACTCTCCGGCAGGCATTTCACAATGTGCAGGGACAGCTTCCCTAAAGACGTCATTCACTTTTAGAAAGTGAACGAGAGAGTGGGGAGTGAAGGAGGAGCAGACAGACAGCGACTGTTGCTAGTCAACGGAGAAGTCCCCACATCGTGAGAGTAAACGGAAAAGATCGGCACCCTTCAGTTCAGGAGTCTGATCAGGAGACAACTTGGAGTTACTGAATTCTCTCTCTCTCTCTCTCTCTCTCTCTCTCTCTCTTTCTCTCTCTCTCTCTCTCTCGCTCTCTCTCTCTCTCGCTGTCTCTCTCTCGCTCTATCTCCCTCTCTGTTTCTCTTTCTCATGTCGTTCATGTCATGGTATATTTGCGCACCTTGAGCTGTGTGCACCATGTGATGATTGGCATTCTACAGTCATCAGAAGGGCAGACATAAATAGAGTGAGAGAGAGAGAGAGTTTGTGTGGATCAGTGAGAGAAGAAGAGATGGAGACGGCAGAGAATCGGCTAGAGGGGATTAGTTGACACCACCAAAGTTGGCACTAAACGATTGCGACAACTCTCATTCGTACAAAAGTGACTGCCGAGAGAGAAGCCCATATGCGGTAGCCATGTTTCTCTGCTTCTCTCGTCTCACTCCATTTCAAATGCACTCTCGCCCTCTGGCAAATAGCGCATTTTGCTGTTTGTCTGGCATCTTCATCCCTCTCTCTTTCTCTCTTTCTCTGCGTCTTCGTTGTATTCTTCTCTTCTTCCACAGCCACCTCTGTCTCTCCTTACCCCTTCTCATCGAACGCGCATGGAGAAGATCACAAAAAGGTGGGAACGAAAAAGGAAGGGCGGGGATAAAGGGAAGAGACGGTAGAGGGATGGAGAGAGAGAGAGAGAGAGAGAGAGAGAAAGGGGAAGGGAGAGAGACAGGATGTCGAAATGAGATACAGAGAGAAGAAGTAAGAGAACACTCGGACGAGAGAATACACGTATAGACAGCAGTCGCCGTCGTCGGCAGTAGCAGCACAAGCATACTCGGTCGTCCTTTCTCCCTCTCTCTGATATCTCTGCCGTCTCCTGCTCTTGTCTGTTCTCTCTCTCTCTCTCCCTCTCTCTCACGGGAGAGAGAGGGAGGCCCCTCCTCCTATGCAGCGAGGGGGAGGAGGAGGCTCTCTTCGTTCGCTTCATTGCGAGAGAGCCAAGGGTGCACACGCCTTGATACCTGGAGAGAAGGCAGTCTACCCTTGTCTCGTCATCCCAATCCACTGCTTCCCTTCACTGCCTCCTCATCTCCTGCCAGGATGTCCGACTTCTCTGGACTTCCTCCGCCTCCCCACGTCGACCCTCCCGTTGAGGTGCCCGAGTTGCCCGAGGGGCCGAAGATCTCGACGGACCCTCCCATGACGGACAAGCCCGAGTATTACGGCGAGCACACGCAGATCATCGTGGAGCGCCACACCAACGCGGATGGAACAGTCGATGAACTCGTCAGGGAGATCCACGAGAAGCTGGGAGGAGAGAATCAGAAGCCATTAATCACGGATGACGAGTTGGATCAGCTGGAGGCGGAGCTGGCAGAGAAGAGCGGAGAGCCGGGGCAGCCACACGTCGATCCCCCCATCGGCGACTTCCACATTGTCCAACCGGATGGCACAACCGAGAGCCATGTTGAACGGCACTCGGTTGTCATCGAGAGACACACGAATCCGGATGGAACTGTCGAGGAGACCGTCAAGGAGATCCACGAAACACCTGAGGGCGTGCAGGAGATCCACGAGACAACGACAAGCCAGCAACCACTCGTCGACCCCCATGACCAACACACCTTCGAGATTGTCGAAGGGGAGAAGCAACCTCCTGAGGTCGAGATCACTCGAGCTTCGGAAGAGGAACAGGCCGAGGTGGTCGTCAGCGAGGAGCATCCCGATCATCCTGTCGAGGCCTGTCCTGAGCCGAAGGAAGGAGTGCAGACTTATCCGCCAGATGTCGAGGAGGCGATGGAGTCAGTCCACGTCTCTTCCCAGGAGGCCGTCCCCTGCCACGACGACCTGCACGGAGTTCCCCCTGGCGCCCATGTCGACCCTCATGACCAGTACACCCATGAGATTGTTGAACTGGAGACGGCGCCCCAGCAACCTCACATTGACCCACATGACCAGCACGAGGCTCACATCGTGGAAAAGGACTCGGTACCCGAGGGAGTGCACGTTGATCCGCATGATCAGTACACGGCAGAGATCGTTGAAGCGAATGGGCACATGCAGAATGGAGATGGAGGGGAGGAGACATTCGAGAAGGTCGAGCACCACGCAATCCATGCAAGTGCAGAGGGAACCCTTTCTGACGATGAGTACGAGAAACACCAGGGAGTCAAGACATTCTTCGAGAAGGCTGTTCAGAAGGTGCTCTTTCTTTCTCTCTGCACTTTCTCATTTTCTTTCCTTTTTTTTGCCTTTCTCTGCTTCTCTTCATCACTCGAATGGCTCATCCATTTCGAAATATCTCAGTCCTTCCTGTTTTTCATAGTTTCCTGAATGCCTTTCTGTCAATCAAGCCCGGCAGCGCTTTTCATCGTCTTCCCTACTTCTCATTTCCTTATCTTCTTCCACTTCATCGCCGGAGGCTTTCTCCATGTCCTCTTCTCCTTTTCTCCCATCCGGAAGCAGGACATGAAAAAAACAGCAAACGAAGTCTCTTTCAGAGGATGACCAGATAAGGCGAGTTAGGCGAGAAGATAGAGAGAGAGAGAGAAAGAGAGAGAGAGAGAGAGAGAGACGGGGGGAGAGGGAATTGGAGATAGCGGACTGGGAAAATCCATAGGCATTCCTTCGTCTGAGAAGTGAAGTGAGTGTTTCGTCGGTTACTTCTCCGAGCAACGGCCTTTTTTGGTCCTTGACGACAGCCGGCGCACCTTCTCCTCCTTCTCCGTCTTAGTTGCCTACACTTCTGTTCGCAACTTCCAAGCGGTTTCCTCCTCGACGCCCCCGGCCGTTCCCCGGACCGATTCCCTTTTTGCAACCCTGGAAGAGAGAGAACGGAGGAAAGTGAGAGAGTGAAGGGTGACGAGAGTGAAAAGTAGAAAAAGACAGTGAATAGGGAGCAGGCAAAGTGGTTGTATGGGTGAGAGAGAGGAGGGAGAGGGAGTTCTTGATTATGTGCCCCTCTCTGCCTGAGATGGCAGATCAATCTCCCGCTTTCTCATCCGGAAATCCGGAGTAGGCCACATGCAAAGATGCTGACGACGCTTTGCATCCTTCAACTGCATATAATCGATTCACTTGAAATGGTATTCTTTCCCTCTCTCTCTCTCTCTCTCTCTCTCTCTCTCTGCTTTCCACTCTCTCTCTCTCATTTCCACTCTCACTCTCTTCTCTCTCTCCCTCCTTTCCACTCTCTCTCACTCTCTCTCACTCTCTCTCTCTCTCTCTCTATGTCCTTTCCACTCTTTATCTCTCTGAACAACTCCATGCCTTCTCTAAAATTGCAATTCTGAAAGCTCACTCATCACTTTTGTATCCCTCTCCTCCCCTCTCTTGTTCATCACACAGAGGTCCTTCTTCTCTTTCAACTCGGCCGCCATTTCTTCATACACAGCTACTCAAACAAACAGAGACGAGAGAGAATGTGCCTAAGAGAGAGCGAGAGTACGAGAGAGAAGAAGAGAGGAAGTGAAAAGTAAAAAGAAGTTCACGGTTGGAAGTTGGCTTATGATGGGGGTAGAAAGAATTGGCAGTCGCAGATGAAGGAAAGGGAATATATGGTCCTCTTTGGATGGGGTTGAGTCATTTGGAGAGGGAGAGCAGAGGAGATGTCCGAGGACGAATTCGATCTTCCTAAGCCGCCCGTAGACCGGCCTCTTCTGGTCCCTTCCTTGTACTTTTCATTCTCTCAGCTCCATGGGGCTTAATTATAGTATTATAAAATGGCAATTCTAAATTATCTTCTGGAAAACAATTCTGGCTGTATCAGTTTCCTGAGTCGTCTAAATATCAAAGGATGTTTTTTTTTCAATCTCATCCGTAAGCTTCCTCCTTCTAATCCGCTTAATCCCCTCTTATTCTCTCTCTCTCCTTGCAGCCGGTGCCGTACCGTAGTCTCCTGCAGGAGAAGATCGAGCCTGGCCAGACCCTCATCGTTAAGGGATCCACCATCGATGAGAGCCAGCGGTACATTCCCCTTCATTATTCTCTTTCTCTTCTCTTTTTCTCGCTCGCTCTATCTTTTCTTCCTCTCTCTCTCTCTCTCTCTCGCTCTCTCCTCTCTCTCTCTTTCTCTATCTCTTTCTGTACTTCTTCAGCTTCACGATCAACCTCCACTCGAAGTCGGCCGACTTCTCTGGCAACGATGTCCCCCTCCATTTGTCCGTCCGTTTCGACGAGGGCAAGGTAACGGATTCTCTCTCTCTCATTCTCTCCCTCCTTCTCTCTCATTCTCACCCACTCTCTCTCCAGATCGTCTTGAACTCGTTCTCGAATGGCGAATGGGGAAAGGAAGAGCGTAAGTCGAACCCGCTGAAGAAGGGCGACTCCTTCGACATCCGAATCCGCGCTCACGACGACCGCTTCCAAGCACGGCTTTTTATGTCTCATCTTGATTATCTTGCCCATTTATTTTTGAAGTGTCTTTGAAGTGGTTGGAAATACTTTCTTTCCTCCAGGTGGTGATCGACCAGAAGGAGTTCAAGGACTACGAGCACCGCCTCCCTCTCACGAGCATCTCCCATCTCTCCATTGACGGAGACCTTTATCTCAACCACGTTCACTGGGGCGGCAAGTACTACGTCAGTTTCCTACTCAACTGCTTACATGCGGAGAGCTCCTTTAATCTCTCTAATCCAGGGAGTGGATCTAATAATGCTGCGCAGCAGTGCGAGAGCAGCCATTGCAAAATGTTGCTTCGAATGAGAATGAAAGGAAATAATTTTCCAATTGAAAGTAAATGTTATTTCAGCGTTGTTCATTGGAATCCTCTTCGCTTGCGATTTCATAACTCACATGCCAATTTGGCGCAATGAGGGACAAATATTCGGGGGTTTAGACAGCGTAATCGTTGGCTGTTATGGAACACTTTCTCGCTCGTCTCGCCCCCCCCCCACTCTCTCTTTCTCTCTCTCTCTCTCTCTCACACCATTTTCTTTATTTTTCCCTTCCCTTTCCTCCACCCTATCATTCAAATAAGTTGATGGGAGAGATATTTTGTTTTTCTTCAAGTCTCTCCAAATATTCTCGTAAATATTCTCGTGTCGTATACGATCTATGCAGTGCTTAGCGAAGCTGGCAAGAGGAGAGAGAGGGAGGGAGAGAGAGGGAGGGAGAGAGAGGGAGGGAAAGAGAGGGAGGGAGAGAGGGAGGGAGAGAGAAGGAGGGAGAGAGAGGGAGGGAGAGAGGAAGGGAGAGAGAGGCAGGGAGAGAGAGGGAGGGAGAGAGAGGGAGGGAGAGAGGGAGGGAGAGAGATAGAGAAAGGGAGAGAGAGAGACGCAGTGGGTTAAAACACACAGCTTCGACATTTAATAAACAAACTACATGCGCTCCTACCAAACACCAACAAATTGTCGATTTAGCGTTCGGTATTTACTCTATAGCTTCCATCTCTTTTTCTCTCTTATATTCTCTCTGTCTCGTCATTCTATCGTTCTCTCCCTCTCTCTCTCTCTCTCTCTCTCTCTCTCTCTCTCTCTCTCTCTCGTTATCTCTCCAAAACATATTTCCCAGTCTGTCCCCGTGTCATTTGAGTTCTGCTTGGAAGTGTGCAGTGGAACGTTGTACCTTCCTTCTTATTGCAAGAGAGATATCGGCGAAAAGTGAGGAAAGCATGGCAAGTTTGTTTCTTTATGAATGATAGAATAGGAATAGGAAAGGGTACAGCATGTAAGAAAAAAGGAGAAAGTGTGAGAGAGGAGGAAAGACGGAGTGTGAAAGAGCGAGAGAGGGCGTGAGAGTGCAAGAAATGGAGTGAGAGAGTGAGAGCAACATGGCAACGAAATTTGATGAATACGAAGAGAAATTTGATGAGTACGAAGAGAATTATAAGAAAGATAATTCTCGTCAATGAAAGTCTTGAATGATCAAGAAGAAAAGATCCAAACTGTAGTACAAAATGAAAAGAACAACAGTATAATAAGAATAAAAAAGGCAAAAGTGGATATTAAGTGTGATCGTGAGTGAAGAAGATAATTCAGCCCGTGCCGTACGAGTCTGGCATTTCTGCCGGTCTCCAGGTCGGAAAGTCCCTCCTGATCTTCGGAGCCGTCGAGAAGAAGGTTTCTGCTTCTATCCTTATATCCTTGCCATTTGTCGTATTCGTCAAGGATATCATTTCTCTATTCTATTCTATTTTTAAACATAAAATAGCGAAATCGAAGACATATTCAGGGCAAGCGCTTCAACGTGAATCTGCTCCGCCGCAACGGAGACATTGCTCTTCACTTCAACCCAAGACTGGACGAGAAGGTTTCTTCTTCTGCGTTGTCAAATATCTTTAATCGCTCATTTTTAACGGCTCCTTTAGAATTTACGTCTTTACAACGGCGCTGCTTCTAATCTCTTCTTATTCAGGTGGTCGTGCGCAACAACCTCGAGGCGAACGAGTGGGGAAATGAGGAGCGAGAGGGCAAGAACCCCTTCGAGAAGGGAATTGGATTCGACCTCGCAATCACCAACGAGCCCTATGCATTCCAGGTAGGTACACTTCCTCTCTCTCACTCTCTCTCTCTCTCTCTCTCTCTCTCTGTCTCTCTCTCTATCTCTCTCTCTCTGTCTCTCTCTGTCTCTCTCTGTCTCTCTCTTTCTCTCTCTCTCAATTCTCTTTCCATCAGATCTACGTGAACGGAGAGCGCTTCGCGACCTTCGCCCACCGCACGGACCCGAATGACATCACTGGCCTGCAGATCCAGGGCGACATCGAGCTGACTGGCATTCAGATCCAGTAGACTCTTCTGCTCTGCAAGAGACAATTCCCAGCCTGGCTCCACAAGCTTACCCTTCCGTTCTCCCGTACTGCCGCCCATCGCTCTTTTTCACTGCACTCGTCCAGCCTTCTCTCCCTCTCTCTCCCTCTATCTCTTTCTCTCTCTGTCTCGGTCTCTCTCTCTTCCTCTATTTCTCTCTCATTCTCTCTCTTCGTCTTCATCCCGAACACCTGTCTCCATATTGAATTAAGCATACAAAGATAACAGTTCCGAGCATATTTATCGCACTCGCTAGCATAAAACGGCAAATTATTTTGGTAGCATTTCCAGGCGGCTTGTCTCACTCTTCTTTCTCTCCACAATTGACATGCCAGTTCGTCTCTTTCTCTGTCATCCTCTCTCGTTTGCATTCTCTCTCTTCTTTCTTTTTCTTTCTCCTTTAGGAGAGAGAATCAGAGAGTTCTCCTTGAGAATATCCCCTGCCTAGCTAGCCCTTCTCCCGCCTTGGCCCACGCGTAATTCATGCATGCCCATTCACATATAATCTCCATTATTCTTCGTATTCAATCTGTATTTGCTTATTTGTTGTAAAATGTTTTGTGTTTTTTCAAAGTTGCAAACTCACAGACAACAACGAAACATGAGACAAGGAGAAAATGAATGGCTGAAGAAAGCGGATGCCATTCTCACCGTCTCCTATTGTTAGGATCCGTAAAGTGTTGACGAGCCTGATGCTCTTTCAGTCTAAAGCTATCTGGAGTTAGTATTAAACAACGGGAACGGTAGCGATAGAGAATGTGTACGCAAGAGAGCATAGCTGTAGTGAACTTCGTCCTGATCTCACCAGAAGTAACACGAATGTCGGAAAATCGCCGTGAAATGAAAGGGAATCTGAAGTATTCTGGCTCTTTACCGTTTTAAAAATCTAAAACCTTTCCGTGCTTCTGTCTGTTGAGGCTCGGTAGAATTCTTGAATGTTGTATACGCACTCTTTAAGTGCATACATATGAATGTATGTGAAAACAAATATTTAATATTCATTTATTTCATACAATTATGTAAGAGATGGCTGCACCCGGCGAAAGTAACTACAATTGAAGAGACGACACCCGTAAGAGAGAAAGGAGAGAAGATGCATTGACAAGGCTCCGATCACAGCAAGAGGGCATGTTTTCTGTGGCCACTGATGAGGAGAGTTTACAGCAAGGACAGAGGGGGAGGAATGAGTCATTGAGAGAGAATAGAAAAGAGAGAAGAGGGATCGTTAGAAAGTGAGAGACAGAGAGAAAGAGAGAGAGAAGACAACTGTTGCGTGGACAATAAGAAATCATACGACACGTGAGGGATCAGAGATGACGGAAGAAGAAGCAGATAGAAAATCATAAAAAGTAAAAAAACAAAAGGAAAGGAAGTTATGGAACTCGTTTTGACAGGAGAACATGAATTCACATCCGTCGGAAGGGAATGTTTTATGTTTTAAGATTGGGTTTGGGAAACAATAAAACACATATCTAACATAAAGTACATATATATGCATGTTATGTACTTTGTACCTAGTATATCTATGCACATTCTCTTTTTAAATGCATATTCAATAACTTCAATAATGGTTAACTCGAAAATGCAGATTGAACTGATTACGAAGAGAAGTCATACAAGCAAATAACTAATCGGGAGAAAAGAAGGCCCCTCACGAGGCAGTCTGCTGTTGTTGTCTGAGCAGCTCGAACTGCTCGGAGATGCTCCTCGGCATGTTCAGCTGCGTCTGGGCCGGCAGCCCGCTCCCGTTGCCCACTGAATTGCCGCTCGCTCCCCCGCAGACCTCCTCCGTCCCGTGCTCAGACTCTTCTTCGATTCTGATTGGAGATGGACTTGTGAGTTAGAAGCAAGAAAAGCTAAAGAGAACCTGTGTAGTTGGTACTTGGACTGCGCATCCGAATCTGATGCTCCGTTCAAGCATCTCTCCATCTCGTAGTGAAGGGCTGAGCAAGGTATCCTTCCACAATTATGACAGGCAACACATGACAATGCTCTCTTCTTGTATATTTAAGAAATAATAGAAATTAAATAAAAGAATTAGAAAAGTTGACAAACTGTTCATAGCATCATGTCCATTAGCAAAGAATGAATCAGAGAGAGAGCCCGTGGTCTCCACGGGGGATCCGCCACTGCCGACGGAAGAGCCAGGGCTGCAAAGGCAAGTCATTATCAATGAAGAGTGGGGGGATGTGGTAGAAGAAAAATGAGACCTTCCTAGACTGCTGCTGGATGAGCCGGCGGCGGCGGCAGGGCTGGCACGGGAAGGCGCGAAGCGGGCGAAAATGGCTTGGAAGGCCGGCACCGCGGCGGAAACACGCAGTCGCTGCGGCCGCTGGAGAGGAGGTTCGGGGGGCGCATACGACGGTGCAGTGAGCTGCAAGCGAAGAACGCTTGAGAGAGAACGACAGAGAGAGAGAGAAATAGAAAGAGAGAGAGAGAGAGAGAGAGAGAGAGAGAGAGGGAAGAGAGAGAGGGAAGAGAGAGAGGGGGATAGATTGACCCTACCTGAAAGTGTGGAGAGGGCATTGGAATCTGGAGATTGTACGCCGAAGTTGGGTAGATGAACCGCTGTGACTTCACGTCCATGGAACACGAAATCGACGTCTTAGAAGCAGAGGAAGGAAACTAATGCTCAACGATCAGCAGTCGTACATATTTATGTAACTACTCGAAAAAAATTAAGAAATATATCTACATATGTATGTACATAACATATCCGTATGTAAGTATGTATGTATGTATGTATGCATTGCTTTTGAAAGTAATTGCTATACTAACTCGATCGATTGAAATCAAATCGGCGTGATCCTCAGGGGGAGGGGGCGAGACTTCCTCGTCGTCTTCGGGAATGGTCGCACAACTCTTCGTGGTTCCCGTGTCGAAAGAAGTGACCCTTGAGTCGGGGGTGCCCAGCAGAGGAGCGGAAGAGGCAGGCACGCGATCTGTCAAGGAGAGTGCAAATCTCCTTGGATACATCTTTTATTATTCGTGGTGTATATACATACATACATACATACATACATATGTACATACAATCCCGCGCACGATATTGGTACCAAAAAGGGTTCGGAAGCCTCAGAGGGTTCCAAATGCTCCCTCGTTCAAAACTATTAATCCAGGAAAAATATTGAATGGTATGTACGTTTGTTTATTTATATGCATACAGTACCGCCCAACATTTCTGGTACATATATTAATTATATTAATATAAATAATTTCAATTGAATTTTCAGCGCTCATGGCGCATTTCAACGTAGTTTTCTGCTCAAACTAGACTAATTCGATGCAGATAAATACGTTGGTAACATTAGTTTCTCACAGAAAGTAGACACTGACGAGAAAATTCATGTTTTAGCCCGAAATCCGTTTGAAAGATGCAGCGCAATTGCGCATTTAGTGCAGCGCAATTGCGCTGCACATTTCAAATAATTTCGGGCTAAAACATGAATTTTCTCGTCAGTGTATACTTTCTGTGAGAAACTAGTGTTACCAACGTATTTATCTGCATCGAATTAGTATAGTTTGAACAGAAAACTACATTGAAATGCGCCATGAGCGCTGAAAATTCAATTGAAATTATTTATATTAATATAATTAATATATGTACCAGAAATGTTGGGCGGTACTGTACATATATCCCCTCAGTGCATTCCACTTTTCCCACGCTACTCTATCAATCACCATTCTTAACGTATGTACTCTCGGACGCCTTGGATGCCCCTCCGCGGTGGTCCATCTTTCCAGCCCTCTCAATTCTCTCCTCTCGCGTTCGCTAAGCTTCGTCCTGAGCCCAGACTCGGGCAAGATTAGCCCCACGCTTGGCCACTCCATTTGTTCTCTCTCTCTCTCTCTCTCTCTCTCTCTTTTTATCTTCTCAGCATCTCTGTGCTTTCCAACAACAGCACTCGTTTTGTCAGTTTGCTTCTCTGAAAGCCTTTGAAATGTGAGGTCCTCTCCCCTTGCAAGTCTGCCCGCAGGGAATGAACGAATGGCAACGCTGCTATTGTTTCCAAGAAAGCTGTGGAATCTCGAACAGAAAGATATACAAATTTTTCCATAATGTAAAATTTATTTTAAACAAAATTATTTTTTTTAAATTGCGAATTTATTAAACAAAATCTGATTGTAAGATTTTGTCACGTGCAAATCAAAATACAAATATGTACTTGGACTTATATGTTATGCTGAAAATGCAAAAGTCATAGAAATGAATGCAGAAGATGGGAATGAGAAGAAGCTAACATCGGAAAGCGTTGAGAGGGACGATCAGAGTCTTCCCTCCGGCATTCGGTCTCCGAGGAGGAGGGGGAGAAGTCGAAGAGGACGGAGCGAGGAGGGGGTGGTGAAGGGGGAGAAGAGGAGACTGCGAATCCGAGGAAGAAGATGACATCACTCCCTCAAATCTATTTTTATTATTCAAATCCCACCGTTATTTTTTTTAGATAAATGAATATGATTAAAGAAGTCTTCAAAAGAGGTGGAATGAAAGGAGAGACCGTTCTGGAAGTGGAAGGTTGTTGTTGCTGGTTGTGGGAGGTGGAGGGAGCTTGACCGGCCGGGGTAATGATCAGAGGAGTCAGAGAGTCGAACTCTTCAAGACGGGCGAACATCAGCGCGAAGAGGCCTTTCTAAGAATTGTTTTTTAGAGTGACAAATGCAATAATGAAAAAGAAGAGAGAAAAGATGATGAGTACAAGAATGAGAGAGTGAATAGTGTACCCGGCAGAGAAGTTCCTTCTTGGCGGCGCCAGTCGACGACTGCGAACCGCCCGAAGAATTGCGGCGGCCGCGGCAGCAGAGGAGCATCGAATAGCAGATCTGCACTCATTTCAATCACTTATTATCACTCTAATACAAAACAAATTAGCATAAGACTATTTCTGGCTACATGCAAAATGCAGAAAGGGGACTGCAGTTCTTCTCTCCGGAGTGAGCGGCAGCCAACTGGCTTATCATTGGCAGAGGGCTCCATCGAGAAGAGCGCATGGCACGGAGCGACGCTCCATACACACCATTCTTCTTATTCTCTCGCTTTTTCTCTCTCTGTCACTCTCTCTCTTGCTCTCTCTCTCTCTCCCTCCCTCTTTCTACCTCTTTTACTGATCTATCGTTCCCTTTGTTTCTTTCCTCCTCTGTTTTTTGCCGTCTCCGTCTGTTTCTCCTCCCCGTCCTCCCCTGAGAATTCCCCGCTCGTTCATTGCTTGGCTGCTTCGCATTCGTCTCTGCTCTTCTCTTCCCATCCATCCCGGTCTCAACCGCGTTAAGGCAAGATTAAGGAGAGGTACATCGCCATTTCGCAGATCCAATTGGCTTTTTCTCTTTTTTCAAGAACATCTGACTTGGGTGTTCCAATCACAGTTAATGAAATACAAAATATATTTTTGAAGCGTTTCGAAATCCTTGAAAAGGGTTAAAGAGAGAACGTACAATGAGAAGGATGCAACAGACGGAGAAGAGGACGATGACAATGAAGCAGTCTGGGGAGATCCGAAGCTGCCGGACTGCCACTCCCGCCACTGCCTCGCGCACCCAGTCTACCAGCGCCTCCCACTCCCTCTCCATTCTCTCTCTCTCTCTCTCTCTCTTTCTCTCTCTCTCTCTCTCTCTCTATCTCTCAACAGTCAGTCCAATTGTCGAAACCTGCAGTGATTCATTGCGATATTTCGACGGAAGCTAAATTAAAATTTAAATTTAAAGAAACAAATTCAAGATGAAACTAAAACTTAAACAATCTGCAACACATAAATTAGTCAGCGAAAGAAGGAATGGTGAACTAAGCAAGTTTACATTCACAAAAGATGCAGTGTGTCTTCTCAGAGTGGAAACACGGTGGATCTATGAGGACACCCTTCCCTCTATCCTTCTCTCTCCTTATTCGTTGTATATTACTTACTCTCTCTCTCTATCACTCGCTCTTTCTTTGTCTCTCTCCCGAAATGTCTCTCTACTTCGGTCTCCTGCCCCTTGGGGCCATTCCTCAGGCTGTCTCTTCCTTTATCTGAGCTGCTGGCTAAATGTGTCACCCATGGCAAAGGGAAAGCAGGGAATAAGCACGAACATGCAAGAATATTCAGAAAGACAATGTAAAAAGGGGAGAGAGCGCGCGAAAGAGAGAGAGAGAGAGAGAGAGGAAGTGTGTGTGAAAGAGAGAGGAGAGAGAGCATGCTTCAGAAGTGCAGGAGATGTTGTAGTTGAACTCCGAAAGTGTGATTAATTGGGCAAAGGGAAAGAGGACTAGGAAGTTTCAAGAGCGCGAATATCAATTTGACTAGATCAATCACTGCATATAATTAAAGGGGAGATGCATACAATTAGATAGTTCAATGAAACATTAATCTGAATAAATTAAATCGTCTCGCGGAATGGAATTGCTAGTTTGTGCACGAGAAGGGAAGATAAACAGGAAGTCGTCAACTACTCCATTAGGCAACTCCATTCTTCGATCATTGAGTAGATGTCTCTGCTTCTCTTTTACTCTCTTGCACTATCTCATCTCTCTCTCCCTCTCTCTCTTGCTCTCTCTCCCTCTCTCTCTCCTCTTGCTCTCTCTCTCTCTCTCTCGCTCTCTCTCTCTCTCTCTTTTCTTCTCTCTTGCTCTCTCCCCCTCTCTGCATCTGACAACGCATCCAGTGTGTCAATGGCAGACTAATCGTCACGGCTATGGAAGCCGCCTACCGATGCATGATGACCATTCGGAGGGCAGATGAGATGGAGAGAGAGACAGGATGGCAGAGGGTGGTAGATGCGGAAGATATGGGGAGCGGTTAGTGAGAGAGAGAAAAGGAGAGAGAGAAAAAGAGATAGAGAGATAGAGAGAGATACTACATGTCAGAAGAGCCGGGTTCTGACTACTTTCATACAAAGGATTGAACCGTTCAGGAACACTAAGGCTGACATGTGCCCGAGCTTCTTCTTCTTCAGGAAATCATGATACTATGATAGATAAGTAGGCTAGACAAGAGGCGAGAGAGCGGCTGAGAGAGAGAGAGAGAATGAGAGAGAGATCGAATGCAGGCAGAGATGGAGAAGATGCTGACTCACAATGCATTCACTAATATACAAGCATGCATCCATCCTCACCATTCGAGAAGGAGGACAAGAAAGCAGAAAGAGTTTGACAGCGCGAGTGGCATTATGGAGAGGACAGAAGAGAAAACAAAGCCTCGCTCGAGCCAAAACAAAGTCGAGAAAGAAAAAGAAGAGGAAAAACTTTAGAAGGGGCAATTTGATTAAATTCTTGAAGCCGACGGCAGAATTGGTCTCGTTGAGTGACGAGGATTCTCCGTCCATTCCTCATGCTCCTCATCCATTCTCTCTTTTCTCTCTCCCATCCGTCCTCCTTGTTCAATTTGACCACTGGTCTTGATGCAAATAACAATAATCCACCTTGACGCGGTGCATTGAAGAACAGCAATGGTCAGATGAAAGTGATCTTTGATTTCTTCCCGCTAGAAAACACCAGCAAATCCTTTAATGATGCTTCAATAAGAACAAACAACAACTAATCGAAAAAAACTCGCGTATACGAAACTAAAACAACAAAAAGACAGAAAAAATAACTAATATTTCCTGTACACGAAGTGGGGATGGGTATTGGAAGTGATAGCCTCCGGATCAACGGGATCGGCCTTCCATCTGGAAACAAAGCACAATGTTACTTCAAACTCTTCACCCGTAATCCACAAATATTGAGAAAAGAAATATCTTGAAATGCTTTCTCTCGTTTCCCAATTTCACTCTCTCACACACTATCTTTCTCTCTTTGTCACTCGCTTACTTGCTGTAGACAGCAAAGACATCATGTCCCATGGTCTCGGTGTCCCACAGTTCTTGCCCGCGAGGCAGTCGTCGATTAACACAGCGTCTCACTCCTGGAATGAGATAATTTATCCTCTATCAGAATCTGGCAGAATACGACTAACCGACTCGGTAGTCTCCAGCATGAGCCATCATCTCTTCCACCATCGAGAGGATCTGATGGCTGCTACGCCAGGAGACACGCTTCTTGCGATGGCGAAGCCATTTGTATCTAAACGAGAGAGAGAGAGAGAGAGAGAGAGAGAGAGAGTGAGAGAGAGAGAGAGTAAGAGAGTATGAGAGAGAGAGAGAGTAAGAGAGTGAGAGAAGGGAATGGCGAGAAAAGGAGAGTGGGGCATACTTTTTCCATATAGAATACAACAACAAAATTTGGTGGGCAATAAACTCCCTGTGTTAGCAAGAGCATAAACAATTAGAAGAGTATTGTTAAATGGTAAACGGAACGAACTCTCCCACGACGAATGGATCGCACTCCGTGTAAGTTCGTTGGAGGAAGTACGTGATGTGCGGGTTGTTCTCCCTGAGATGCATCACATTTTCAACATCATTTTTTATCCCGTTCAGATTTATGAGAAGAAACGAGAAACCGAAACCTAATGGGAGGCAGAAACTCCTCGATGAACTGCTCCATTCCTTCGCTCTTCAGTGAATTGTGCGTCCAGCTGAGGCGAAGACCCATAAAGTGCGGAACCGCTCTACAAATACAAAAATCTCTATCTTTCTCTCTTCTGTCAATACCACAAATATGTATAGTACACGCTACAGTATACCTGATGAGTGCGGCGCTCGGCCCGTTGGCCGGCCTCATGATGGCATTAGCTCCGATTGACATGGTCGCTCAGACCTGCCCAATCTCACCGGACGGACACTTCAACAAATACAGTACTTAGCATTCGGAATGCCATCGAATTACCATAATTACAACAACAATATAATCGCAGTTAACAAATGGATGTATATGCAGTGAAGGAACTAGCACTAGATAAGTAGACAACTGCACCGCCGCAACGGTCAGCTATTTTTTCGTTTCTACGCAAAACGTAGCTTAAAACAACTTTAATCCTTTAAATAATGTACAACAACAAATGCATATGTTAAAAGAAATATTCAATTCATTAATATCACAGGCTAGCAAGGAATAAAATAGCAGCAATAGCAGAAAGGGCAATTCAGAGAACATAAAGGCGAAACTGTAAAATCTAGATTACCTCTAGAAAGAAAAATAGCACACACATGTTATTGTTAAGTAAACGTGAGATATGATGGAAAAGAAAGAGAGTTTAGAGAAAGAGAAGTCTCTCTCTCACATTCAGCAACTCTTCCCTCTCCGCTCACTCATCAGCTGACCCTCCCTCTCTCGAAGACAACTGAGTTCTTTCCTTATCTCGAATGGCTCGATACTTGTTCATATCCTCTGGCATTTCTTCTCCGAGGGAGCGAAGAAGAGCGGCTCGGAACTTCTTGTACATCTCCACCTTACCGTTCACCTTTGTAAAGAATTTATAAAAGACTGTATTTGAACATCAATACACTCCAATATCGCGAAATGGAAATAAAGTCATTTGCATAGGTAAAAGATGTTTATCATTGAACCTCCTTATTCTTCTGAAGTGTTCTCTCTAGACATTCTCGTGTGTAGAGCTGAGGGTTCTTGCCATTGTCGAGGACGTCGAGAAGTTCCAATGGCACTTTGACATCCTCGAAGTCATTCTTCACACTGTCCAACTCCTGTAGCCAAGTCAATCATTTACAAGATCTTTATAAAGGCAATTAAAAAAATAAACTGAAGCCATACTTGGAGCCCAGAGATGAGCACGTGAATTGACTTGTTGAGTGGTTCTTGGCTGCGAGAAGTGAAATCGGAAGAGATCACTCCGAGATGGCGTACGTTTTCCTATTTTAGATAAAGATAATCAAATTTAAAGGTGCGAAAAGATTGCATAACGGTATAAACATCTAAAAGGTTTATACCGTTATGCAATCTTTTTGCACCTTTAGTAATAAAGTGAATTAGTAAAACCTGAAATGTCTCGAGAACTCTCTCGAGATTGGTGAAGCGAGGGTCAACCGCATCGGGAGGGCCGAGTGGAGTATCACGGGCACTGTCCATTGCAGGCAAGGAAGAGAACGCGATCTGAAAGTCGCTGCTCAATAGGGGAAGTTGACCAAGAAATGGACAGTTAGTTCCACTATGAATTCATTCCGTCGAATTCATATGTTTAAAGCAAAAACAAGAAGAAATCTTAAATAATCAGTGTGCGCGTTGGAACAGCAACTACAATAAGGATAAGCCTGACCTGCTCTACTTGTGGCTGTCTTTCTGTTGTTCCTTCTGCTCCCTCTCTTCCTGAGTCTTCTTGAGTTTGTCTGCCACAGTGTTCAGCACCTCCCTCCTCACTTCGTCCAGATCAATATCGTACAGCTTCCGTTTTGATAATCCCTGCGAGAGATTGTTCATCCAAAGGAGATCAGATTCTGAATAGAAGGAAGGCTTAAGAGAGGAAGCAGACCTCGAGAACGCAGTCCTTGTACACTTCGTGAAGCCGTTCACACGGATTCGTCAGGTACTGCTGGCGAGAATTCGGAGTCAAGAACTTTTGGAAGAATTCCGTGAAGCAACGATCGTACGTCTAGAACCGAAAGACTCAGAAAGCCAACATCATTGAAAGTCCTTCTCATTTCCTTCTTATCTCGACTGTTAAGGGAAAGAAAGCTGACCTTCTTTAGTTCGTCGCATTCATTGAATATACTTGGCATGTAACGCTGATCCATTCACAGCATCCCCTTCTTCCGAGGAATCTCTACAAAATAATGAAAAAACCTAATAATAGATATTCTGCTTTACTTAAGTACTTTTAGCCAGAATCAAACCCTTCAAGAATTCCGACAACACGGAACCGAATACAACATTTATGAGCAATGCCACCGTACAGTAAAAAAAAACAATTTTTCTATGGCATGAGTGGACTCAAGAGTCCACAAATATAATGAGAGACAACTCTTACTAATGACATATCGTATATGCACAGCAAATTTTGATACTTTGAAGCTTGAAATTTGGATAAGACTACCAAGGCGAGAAAAATCACAACAAAGGCATGACTAGAATGGGGTTTGCCCTATTCAGAAATGCGTCAATACTACACATGACAAGGACAGAATCGGTTAATGAACCGATAATATACATACCAAACTGGCAACACTTCATGGTTAAGTACAATGCACATGCTAGCAATATAAAACAGAACGGAATCGTTAAAAAAAGTAATTACGTCACTGCAGCATTTCTATACCCTGAACTTATTAAACCAAAGCGTCTGTAGAGTAATTAAGCCAGCTTTACGATTCGACAGTTGCAATGGGGCAATGCGTGCTCTTCTTAAAGCAATCTAAACATAGAAAGAACTATTAAAATGGAGAGAGATGAAGAGAGAGGGAGAAAGAGAGGGAGAGAGAGAGACGCTAGAGAAAGAAGCGGCAAGGATTGGCGTGTCACGGTGAGGGAGCCAAGACAAAGAGAGGGTTTCATTTGAGTAGCCCGAGCTGCTTGGCCTCCCTCTCGGCCCACTCGAGGAGTTCCTTCTCAGTCTCGGGCGAGTCATCCTCTCCCTCCACTGCGTCCATGTAGAACGACCCTCGACATTTCCAGATTTAATTAACACATTTCTTCATAAACACAATGAAATAATGATCTCTGAAAGAATGAAAAAGATGAAAAAGGTATACGATGAGCAGCGAGGGACTCGAATTCGTCGTCCGATTCCTCTCCATCCGAATGGCCAATCGAAGCTGAAAAACAGAAATTGGCAAATCTGACAAACAGTAAGAGTGCGAGAAAAGGAAAGACCTGATCGCCTGAGCCCGGAAGCAGAACTCGCGATGCCTGCGATGGAAGAGAAATCAGCAAAGTTCACTTCCACACGAGAGCCTCGCACACGCAGAGAAGAGGCATCCGCCGCAGTCCCGCCCACAACTACCGTAGTCACGCACGATGGGTCCTGAAGCAGCAGGAATCGTAGTCAGCAACAATTAAAGCATTCAGCAAAAGTATGCTTTCAGATTAAATGAACCAAAGGAACAGAGAGCCATTCAAAAATACCTCTTCAGATGCTGGAAAGGCGTTTATTATCTTCTGAACCGCCGAATTGGTTATCTAAAAAGAAATTGATGTAAATAAAGAATGAATTTTTAATTTCTCACCCACCCAATAATTGTATTACAAAATGAACGAAAAGAATAAGAGGGGATTCCGTAGTCCCCTGACCAGCATGGATCCAGAAAGATCCAAGTGCCTGAGACAAGAGAGCTTGCCAATAAAGACGAGGCCCTCGTCAGACAAGTACACACAGTTACGAGCCTAGAATAAGCAGCTTATATGAGTCCTGCATTCGTAAAAAAATATTGATAATTAGACCTGCAGCATTTCAAGCCGTGACAATCCCTCGCAGAGGAGAAGTAGAACGGGAGAGCGCAAAGCTGCCAGGGAAGACACGTCTAACTGAAAAATAAGCTCCATTAAATAACTTACCTGAAAGATAAATAGTTTTAAGTAATTAATAATCGTGTAAGCTATGATTATGTGGCAAACTATTATATTAAAAAAATAATTAGACATGAGCTGAGCCAAGAATGGAAGTGTTGCGGAAATGAATGTAGGAAGGCCCCCGCTGCTCGTCTTCCTTCTGTTCTTTATTTCATTGCCCGACTCCGCTGTCTCGATTCTTTCAACGTCCCCATCCCTAGGCATCTTTTGCTTGTCTATTAGTTACGTTAATCGAGGGAGACAGAAAGGATGTGAGGAAAGAGAGAAAGAGAGAGAGAGAATGAGAGAGGGAGAGAGAGAGAAAGAGAAAGAGAGAAAGAGAGAGAGAAACAGAGAGAGAGAGTGAGAATAAGAGAATGAGAGAGCCCTTAATGAGAGTGAGAAGGAGAGTGACAGGGAAAGTGAAAGAGAGGTACTAATGAGAGAGAGAGAGAGAGAGAATGAGAAGAAAAAAAGAGCAGAGAAAGGAAGTGAACACCGAGCAGGCAGACCCGTCACAAATCAGCCGTCAACCTCCCTTCTATAAGAGTGAAGGTGAGAGAATTGAAAGGGCGGAAGGAATAAAGACGAAGAGAAAGAGAGGAAATATCAGACATGGAGAGAAAGGAGAGAGTGAGAGGAGAGTGAGAAAACGGAAAGAGAATCCGGGAAGAAGCCGAGTGCAGAGAAGCGGAATGCCTGGCCGAGCCGGGCTCCTCCCCTCAGATTCCTTACCGACATCCCTTGGCTCCGCCCCCGCAGAGCATGTCCATGCTCGCCCTGGGCGCGGTGGCTCTTCTGCTTGGCGCCAGCGCCTCTTTGGCGCCAGACCCCGCCCTGGTCATTCTGGCGGCCGCACCCGACCCCTACGCTGAGGCAGCTCCCGCCACCCTTCTTAAGCAACCCAATGGATCAGTCACCACCACAAGGTTTATATTTTAATGAACAGAAAATAAGAGTTCATCTATTACATTATTCTACAAAGGAAGCCACACATTATATGTGGCTCATATTCTAGCTAAAGGAGATTTAAGACGAATGGCTAAATCTAAAAACGATGAAAAGGTGACAAGGAGAGGGAGAGAGAGGAGATTAAGAGAGAGAAAGTGCGACCGAGAGAGCAAGAAAGAGAGAGAGAGAGAAATAGAAAGAGAGAGAAAGAGAGAGGGGGAAAGATAGAGAGGGAGAAAGAGAGAGAGAGAGAGAGAGAGAGAGAAAGTAGGATAGGAGAGAGAACTTCAAATAGCAATGGGGGAATTCAAAAAAGGAAGAGCGAACAATTGGATGCCATCAAGCTTGCCATTTACGCGGGCAGTCCCTGCCATATTTGCGCCAAGATGCAGGGAAGAATAATAGGAGCAGAGGAATCCGCGGGGACTCGGCAGCATAATAGGAAGCCTGCGCCATAACAAAGTCATTTTCTTCTTCCAAACTCTCATCTTCATTGTGCTGCTAGAAGAGAAATAGAAGCCTCAGTCGTAAACATATCAGAATTATATTGTTGAGGTGTTTAAAATGCTCGAGTCCGTTGTTGGGAGTGCTAATCTCGCCACGACAAGCACGAGGGAAGCCATTGTACATGCGACGCCAGCCGGTTCGATGGCTCACTTCACTCATATGACATCGTTTTGCAGTTATGCTCACATTCATCCTCTACCATCATGTCAAATTGGTTATCCAACTCCACAAATATTCTCCGATGCCAGCGACATGAATCTCGCTGCGTTACAATTAGATTTCCCTTGTTGCTTCTCCGCTGATATCCCATCCAAGATAGGATTCGATAGCATGGCCAAGTAGTGCGATTTCGAACGCCGGTATAAACGTTTGGTGCTTGTTTTGGAAATAAATAACGAAATGCTTTTGGTGGTGGGCCACTATCGAATTACTAACAAAGAATTATATTGAAACTGGCTTACTCGCTTCTCAGATCCGCACTTGTTCCTCTCTCTCTCTCCCTATTGCCTGACCTGCTCAAGTTGTCTGAGTCGGCAGATTGCCCTGAGCCCTTCTGCAGTGACGGACTGGTCGGTGCCCGCATTCGCAATGGAAAGCGAGGTCAGGTTGTGGAGGCAGTCACCAATCGCAGTCAGCAACGAGTCACTCACCAACGGATTGTAGTCCAGTCTGGAATCAAACAAAGAAACACTAATTGCCTATTTTTATCTTTTGTAAAGTTATTAGAATAAATTAGGAATAAACTAAAGGAATATACTCCAATAGAGACGAATTCATTAAACTGACGCAAGCTCAGTGAGAGAGGAGAGGTTGGGAATGTGTGCCAGGCCACTTTCAGTGAGATTCGAGAATCGGCCACCGCAGAGAGTGAGAACCGAGAGGTCGGGCAGACAGCGAGAGATCATTCTAAACAATCTTAGGGCATTTATCGGGGGAAGAGAGGGGGGGGGGAGAAGTTTGCCGGAAAATCCGCCAAATACTTGACTTTATTTTAACGACCACATCTCTGTCTTAATACACGCACAGACACTTTAAGATATCATCTGTTCTGCATTGTATCTACTCCCGCTCTTTCTTCCTTACTCTCCGTGACTTGGCCTCCCTCACTCGCCTCTCTCCTTTGTTCTAGCACTTTTTTCTCATTCTTTGGAATATGCAACAGCGATCCACTTGCTCGAGAAACAAGCATGCTTAATTTATTGTAGGAAGTGAAGGAAGACTCAAAAGTAAACATTTCAAAGAGAAAAGTCAAAGAATTCCCGTTGGTGTTGACATCCCAAAGTATACAACTACCACAACAAAAGCGAATTTTATCTATGCATGCCGCGAGAATGCACACAACTCTTCCGTAAAGAGTTGCTAACAAGACTTCCAAATCTAATTTGCAAGAATCTTGCAGTCCTCTCTCGCGTGCAATGTATTCTTCAGAGTTCCATAACTTCCAAACCAATTCATCCATAAAGTTGAGCGAAGCTGTATTGTTGAAAGTTCATTGTATTGTTTAAATAGGACGCCATAATTTTTCGTTTCAGTGCTCGCCTAGTCAATCTAAATGTTCTCTAGTTAGTTACTATTCCTTGCATTCTGTCGCATGGTGAATAAGAAGAAATAACGATAAAGTGAATAGAAACGGACCCAAGGTTCGCATCAGTGATGAGATTGCAGTCATTGAGGCGGAGTTCGAGCAAGCCGGTGGAACCCGTGCAGAGATCTTCCAGGGCACGTTCATCTACATGGCAGCAGCCATCCAGGAGAAGCTGCAGAACAAGAAATGCGCCACTAACAACAATATAATCATCTCTCCGTCCATGCCTACAACAAGTTATGACTTTCCTCGTGATATGCTGGCTGATTCCTTGATATCAGTCAAATTAAATAAAACAAATCCCATTAGGATTGAGTGTGCAGGAAGTCGTCAGATCAGAACATTATTCGAAAGATTATAACTGTAATCATACAAAAGAGCTATCAAAAACACGCCTTGAAAAACAAAGTCAGGACATATGGGAGCATTGAGATCGCTACTCGAGAGTAGTACACTTTCAAATCCTCCTCAGAAATATGGGTGAATACTCTTATATTCGTGTTTCTATTCACCATCAGATTAACAGACCTGTTCAAGATTAGGTCCGAAGAGTCGGAGACATCTCCCGTGCATTCTCCTGCAGCCTCGGAGATCCAATTCCCGGAGTGAAGAAGCACAACCACGAACCAACATCCACAAAGCCTGTGAGATATCACGTTCTTAATACAGGACAATGCAACCTAACCAAAAACAAATATACTAAAAACCAGCAACTAATTAGGTTTTAAACTTCACCGGGAAATGAAAGCAAACAATGAAACAAAAATTCGAAAAAATTTCCAGCAGAAACAGAAGAGTGTTGGCAGACCTTGTCATTCGCGTTAATCATATCCCGGTATCTTAACTTCTTGAGTCCCGAGAGGTTTTCGCTTAACTCGGAAAGAGATTCAGCCGTCGCACGAACACCAGACAAGTCCAGCTAAAGATCCAAGTCATCAACAAAAGCTCATATTCCATTAAAAAAAATACAAATCATTATTAACATTCTGCACGAAAAATACGATTCTAAAAGGGTTGCTCATACTATTACAAACCTCTTGAAGATTTGGACAACAATTGGCGATGATCTCCAGTGCTTTAGAGTCCAAAAGGTGGACAACTCCGGATATATCAAGGCAGTTGAGATGAGCTAAACAGTTAATTTGTATGATTCCAAAAAGTACATTCATCCATTGAGCAATGAAATAAAATAGAAACGAAATGACCTCCAGCACGAGAGAGAATAGCCTTGAGATGAGAGTTCCTTAAAGGATTGGAACGAGAGAAATTGCTGCAGTCAGCGTCTCGGAAGAGATTCAGCGTTTTGATATGCTGCCAGGACTGAAACGAAATAACATTTATAGGTTCAGTTCCTTAAGGTTTTGAGTACAAAGTAAAAATACACGAATCAAGATCTCTTTAACAAGAACCCTATAAGAGCTTTCGAGCCATCTCTTGTTAGTTCTCTCAAGTCGAATGGAGTCGGGAATTGGAAGGAAAGCCAAGACTCGCTCGAGAGCAGCGGAAGGCAAGTCATCTAGGGACATCGTCTGGAAAAGAATAGAAACATCAGCTGCTTAAGAATATAAAACGAAAGCTTTTTCAATTTCTTCAGAACACCGAATAGAAACCTCCGTGGATGAAGACGCAAGCGAATGCGTTGAAGAAGTCATCGAAGCTCTGTCATCTTCACCTGTTAATTCAACACATCTTAATTCCATTCGCAGTGTACACAAACGAACTGCGTTCGAAGAGTACGAAGTGAAGAAGAGAGACTAACACATGCTGTTGCGATCGTCAGAAAGTAGTAGACCTTTTCCACCTTTTCTTCGCGAAACAAACTGAATAACAAGATGACCGCAATGGATGCGTCAAGTTTGTTAAAAAAAAAAACTCCATGAAAAATATGACATTTGTTTACAAAGTGCGAATATGGCAACGAACCGGAGTGACTACCATGACTTGGTTGTAGAATTTAAGCTGTTCTGGAGTTGCTTCCTTTGCCTTCTTCGCGCACTCTGCGTTTCTAAAAAAAAAAGCCACGTGAAAACGAAATAAGTCTTCCTAATCGAAGAACACTTTGTTTCGATTTCAGCTCTATCTCAGTCTTCCAAAACCAATAACATCTCAAAAAGAACATAACCCATGTAACTTTGGCAACCGTAAAAAGAAAGTTAACTTCATTCTGTAAGAGAAGTGCGTATTTATCAGAGCAACTTTTCTTCTGCCTTTTCTCGGAGGAGCTGAAAGTCTCGTTCTCCGAATCACCCTCGCTAATAGTATGCAACATTCAAATCGTAATTTATTTAATGAAACAAGGCACGGTACTAACTTGAAAGTTATTGTCGCAACTCCACAAGTCTTCACATTTCGTTGCATTGTTGCGAATATCGAAGTTTTCTTGCCATCTTCACGTGGAAGAGAACAATGAGAAACCTGGAAAAGGCCAACGAATATCACTCTCTTTCTTTCTGAATGTAATACAAATATTAACCTTTCCGAATTGAGTGAAGAAGGCCTGGAGTTGTGGAGGGGTGACTCGTGAGGAGACATTCGACACTACGACCCTCCGGTCATCCTTCGAAGTCGCATGGAACGAAAGAACTGCATCGAAATCTAAAACGGTACAATAGGATCCTTAGCTGCTTCCATTTATGGTACAGTAACAACCAAACAAAAGCTAGCAATTAATATCGGAAATTGTAAGTATTCTCTAAGTACATTTCACGTTTAGGCGAGAGAAATCGAAGGAGTTCAAACAGATATGAAATAAAGAAATGGAAAGAAGGAGAGATACCGTCGGTTTCTTCTCCATCGAAATGCTGCCCATCAGCCAGCAACATGGGCAGAAGTCGTCGGTACTTCATGAATTCGACAGCAGAGTGAGACCAGGTACGCCTTAAAAGCGTTTGAGTGTATTGAATATGATCGTTGTTAATGGCAGTCCCAACAGAACGCTGACCTCAATTTTCCAACGCTAAAGAATCGGGCTCGCGTTACGAAAGTCTGGAAGGCTTCTGTGAGGTCATTCAGCCCTTGATTCTCCAAGTTCTGCCCGTGAAGACGTCGGAGAGTTTTAAACATATTCTGCAAAGGAATACCCTTTAACCCTAAACGGCAGCGTTACATACATGGAGAGAATATCACAGCCCCGTGCCAGTTACTCTAGGAGTCGGCACATGAATCAAAGATCATAGGTTTATGTCAAGAGATTAGCAACGATTCGTTGGCGTATGTCAAAAAGGGAAAAGCGATGATGCGGTTATGGAGGAAGATGAGCGCAGAATCGACGTAAAACTGTGAATAGAACGCAAGGGAAATGACAAACTTGCTGAGGTTTCCCGGTGGTAGCAGCGCCCATTCCGAACAGTTTCTCGCCCGGTAAGCGAAAACTGGCACGGGCATCCATCGAACGTTGCATTGACCCTGAAAACTTGACATTTCTTGAAACAACCTTCTTTCTTACTTTAATACAAGAATGAATAAAAATCCCAGGAATCAACTCACCGAAATATTTCGCGAATTGTCTTGCGTTTCGTAATAGTCGGCATGGTAAATACTGGTCACGAATGAGTTGGCACTAAAAAATTTTATTTTCCTTAGAATTTTCCAGTTCTCACTAGACTTTTACCTTTGGCCAGTATAATTATTCGAACTTGTATTTCCTACGTAGAAATTACAGTGATGGGATCGGACCAAGTGCCCCAACAATATTGGAACGCCCTTCTCGGGATCACAACGCGTGCTCAGGTTTCGTCATTTTCCTTTTCAGCTGTTAATTTCATTTATGCTTGCTTTGTGTTGAAAAAAGTGTTATACTAATTCTCTTTGTAGGCGGAATATGAAGAGAACAAAGGCGCGGTAGAAGACGGCCTGAAAAGCGAGACAAATCCTGGTCCTCTTACTCAAGAGGTATGATTGCTGTATCTATCAATCCGTTCAGGTGATAACGAAACAAAGATAACCAAGAATATAATTAGTTCTAATTTTTTGTTCTTGCCAGAGTCGCGAATGGCTGGAATCTGCAATGCGAGACTTGGTGGACTCGACAGATCCTTCGAAGATAATGGATCGAGTGATGGGAAGTCTTCTCCGGTACGCGACCACAACTGAACTTGGCGAAGAAGATCGCGCGACCGTCAGTGCTTCGACGTTGATATCTTTGAGCTATTCTGAAGACTTTCTTAGCTTTCCGGAATCTATTTTCTCCATAGACAATCGGTAAAAAAAACCCAAATTTAGCCTCCTTTTTATTGAAATGAATAAGCTGAACATCAGTAAGCAAGAAAAATTAGCAACGGGCCTTTCTATTCGCATTTCTCGTTGTGATAATTAATCTTTCTTGCTGCAGCTTTCATTTAACACGCCATTGCAGATTCTAACTCTTGCTGTCAAATTAGAAGATCTTCTCCAGTTTGCTGATCTCGCGAAGAAATTCAAGAATCTCGGCGGATTCGATATTATCACACGATTCCTGGTATTTTGTCAACTTCTTTCTTCCTCTTCTTTTTTCAGGCAGATGCAGTTTTCATATAATTATACTTTTTGCATTAGTTATATATTTATTTTGCCAATATGATTAACATTTCCTTTTAGAATTACACTGAATACATCGACCTCCGCATGGCCGGCGCAGAAATGCTCATTACAATGTGCGAGAACAACCCCATTGCTCAGAACATGGTCGTTGCTCTTCCTCTCTTCAAGCACATATTCCAACTTCTCGCTGATCCTCGACATGATACGGTATTCATTAACAGCAACGAACATTCGCACAGCTTTTTTTTTAAATTTATGCTGCGATAGAAAATTGTCGGTATCCGCCTATTCGCAGAGGGGTTGGGGGATAAGGAATCCCATTTTAGTTATTGTTTCTCTCAATGACTTGTGAATCATGTCATAATTGTTCAGAGATTCCGTTATAAGTTGCTGGGCTCAATCTCTGCCATTGCTCGCTCCCACGGACCTGCCTATGAGTCAGTTCATTTGTTAAGTCTATTAGCAACTCCTTCTATCTGTAGGAAAAAAAGTACTGTAGAATGTGTTTTGGTTAGTTAGAAAGACTATAATTAGACGACATTTTTCAGTGCATTTCTGGCCGTGGAGGGACCGCAGACTTTGTGCCAGATTGCAGTTGCTGAAGAAAGTGAAGCGAGACTTGCGCATAAAGCTCTCCGAGTACTCGCAACTATAGTCTACACCTACAGAGATGATTGTCAGTTATTTCTATGTTTGTACTTATTTTTACGACCAAACTCTAATAAATTACTTTCTTTTTTATCAGTGGTTTTCCAATTTTTCTAGCTTTAAGTAGATTTTTTTTCTAGCAAGTCGAGCGGATAGCGCGAAGGAATTTATTAGCCGGGGTTATGCTCATCTAAGCGAGAAGAGAACGGAAGACTCGGCTGAACTCGCCTATATCAGAGAACTACTCCTACAGGTATTCCATGCATCTTCCATCTTGATGACACTCACTCCTTTGTCTGCATCTTCCTAATGCCATATTGAATGGAATGAGTGAATAGAATTGAGGATGTGGCATGGGAGCAAGTTTCGGAGGAAGGGCGGCAGCTGCTTGTGAAAGCACTCACTCAGGAAGTCTCCAAGGCCTTCGATGAACAGGCACATTACCTTTTCTTCTCTTTCGACCAGCTCTTTTTAGTGCTCCTCTTTCTGTCTGAATTTGTTTCCTTTTAGCTATTCTTATTTCTGAATTTCAGCGGCAGCAGCAGATGGTTCAGCTGTTACTGAAAAAGTTCGGAGCGAATAAGATGGGATGAGTAGAAGCGTTGTCGTCAGCCATGTTATAATTCTATAATTTCAACATTGTTAGGAGGAATGAAGTTGTAACAACAAAATTCCTTTTGTCTGGAAAATGGAAAATAGTACGGGTTTGTTGTTTGCGCCAATCTTTTATATTAGCTATTTTGTGATTGTACGCTAACACTCAATGCCTTCCGCATTGTATCCCTTACTTCCTTTATCGATGCTAGCACAGTTCTTTTAAAAAAGCGCTGCTTAATGTTTGGAACAATATCAGTGGCGTATAATAAAGGCAGAACCAGCCGTAAGTTGCACAAAAATATTTGGACTATGCTATTTTGTGTTCCGCAGCTAAAATAAGTGAGAAAGTGGTCCTGGTAACATTCACATGGATAGGGTCCTCACCATCAGTCTTGTGTTGAGGTATGAACCAGCAATATATCATAGGCAAGTATTACATCTTCTTTTTTTTTTTTAAAGATTAAGAAAGTATTCACCGCCTCGTGCATAAATGCTACCCGTTTGCACTTGCTTGATGAAGAGACTATTGGATAAAGGAAGTGGATGAGGGGGATACTATAGCAAATGAATAATTGGGTGGTGTGGGGCTACAGGTCAACTGGAGATTAATTATGCGAATAATAAGAAGAAAAGAATGCGGGAGGACATCTGTCCTTACCAAGTCCATTCAGGAAGTCATAAGTAGGTGAGAGATGCAAGGGGAAACATTAAATACAATATGAAGTGTTCGGAAGAGAACTCAATGAAAAGGAACATGGAATAGACATTTTAATGGCTGAAACAGTTAATATTGGAATGTTGTATATCTTCTGAAGAGAGGTCAACGAACGGGAGGGCGAGAGAAATTAAGAAGAGGCAGAGAAAAAAATGAGAGAGAGAGAGAGAGAGAGAGGCTAGCATGGCGAGAGACGTCCGTTGAAGCGGAAAGTCTGTGGGAGGGAGAGACGCTTCGCGAGGTCCTTGTAGGCCGGGGTGTGGACGAAGCGCGAGAAGCAGTCCTTCTCCATCAGACGGTAGACGTGGGTCTGCAAAGGGAAGAAATGTCTGAAGCACACGATTCTATTTCAATGGGTCGTTCATTCGTTTCTGGTTAGTCTAGTCTGACTGGCCTCTCACTTCATTACTCATTCATTTGTGATGTTCTTCGAGTTACTCGCTCAGTTTCTTGCGACTGAGATTGTAGGATACATATGCTTGAATGTAGACCGAATGTCGATTTTACACTTGCTTTTCATATATAGAAAGAGGGAGTAAGAGAGGAAAGGAGAGAGAGAAGAGGGAGTAAGAGAGGAAAGGAGAGAGAGAGAAGAGAGAAAGAGAGAGAAAGAAAGAAAGAGAGAGAGAGAAGCCCTACATCTTGATATCTCCGATAGTGCGCCCTTAATCCGTGTTTCAGTGCCAACGGCCAGAGTGTCGTGTGACGTAAGGAGAGTGGAATATGGTCAATTGCTACAGCCACATAAATCGTATTAAACGAATACGCTGAAGGGAGTCGCCGGCAAGGCACTGAATCTGTCACCACAGCGCCCTCTCACTTAGCCATGCTCTTTCCCTCCCCCCTCTCATGTTCTCTCTCTCTCTCTCTCTCTCTCTCTCTCTCTCTTTCTCTCTCTCTTCTCTCTGTCTCTCTCTCTCCTCCTGCTCCTTCCCGACTCTTCCATATCCACATATATTCAGACTTAACGCCATTTGATGTGTCGTAAAGTCTAGAATTACCCGTGCAAAGGCATCAGTGATGAGAATGACGTTGTCAGTGGCTTGTTCTGCTTTGCAGTGGAAGACAATTCTGTGCTTCCTTTTCTCTTCTTATCCACAAAGGGATAAACGCGGAAGTCGACGAAGGGAGGAGAGAGGGCGGGTGATCGGAGTTCTTCCTCGTAAGCAGTTTACGACGTGGGGGGGGGGGGTAGAGAGGCGACCTTCTCGGAGATGGTGAGGCTCTCCTTGGTTGTCACGTGTTTCTCTCTCAGTCACTCTATAATCCACCGCGTCGAATTTCCACGACAAAAACAAACTGCCGACCCGACTAGTTCTGAGATCACACCCCGAGCAGGTAGTGGGACTTGGGTTTGACTTTTTAGAATTGAATACTTCTCTCTTTATCTCCCCTTCGCTGTCAGAATCTCACTCTTCCTCTTTCTGTTCATTCAAATCTCTCTCTCTCTCTCTCTCTCTCTCTCTCTCTCTCTCTCTTCCTCTTTCTGTTCATTCTCTCTCTCTCCCTCTCTCTCTCTCTCCACTCTCTAGTCAACTAATTGTGGACACAATCCTCTTGTGCATGTTCTTGGTTCCAAGATGGCTCCCTTGAGGACATTCGCTCCTTGAGAGTTTTCTACACAGCGGCTGCCTATTTATCACAGAGCCACGCCAAAGAATAGTGAAAAAGGAAGAAGAAGAAGAGGGCCTGGAGGTCTTTGAATGTTGGCCGCCAAAACTTCCTCGTAGTGTACTCGAATAAAAAGAGCAAAGGTTGAGGATGTGAATGGCGAGGAAAGTCGTGTAAACTTATTTGGAAGAAGGGAATAAGGAAATGGTTTATGCGGCATTCATAAACAAGTTTCTTCAGACGTTTCTTATAAAGAGTTCTAAGTACCTGAGCACGCTCGTAGATGTTCTCTGGGAAGCTGTCGGGGGGCTTGGAAGTGACGCGGTCGATGATGTCCATGCGAGTGTCGTGGTCGATGTTGATGGCCAGAGGAGAATCCGCTGCGATGAACGTCTCGAACATCTCCTGCATGGAGAGGCGATCAGTGATGAAGTGAGAAGGCGAGACAGAGAGAGAGACAGAGAGAGAGAGAGAGAGAGAAAGAGCTTAGACAGAGATACCAGAGAAAGACAGAGATGGAGACTGAAGTGAAAGAAGAAACCTGGACGGTTCTTTCGAAGTCGGCGCGTTCTCTGACTCCCTTCAGCTCTTCGACTGCCCACCTTGAAACCATAAATGTACAGATTCTACTTGTAAATTTTTCTTTAATCGTTACTTCGTATGTGAGATTTTGTGAGAATTCATTAGAAAAATTCGTCTGACTTTGTCAGCTGTTTTCTGCTTGATATTTTCCAGACTGATTTTTGCCTTTTCTGCAGCATAAGCATGGCAGCCCCTTTACTATGTTATTATGAGACTAGTAGAGGGCGGCCAACCAAGGCTGTCTTCAGCAGCTGCTCCTACTCTCACTCCATTGAGATGGGCAGTTGGTGAGAGACAGAGACAGAGAGACGGAGAGAGAGAGAAGGAGAAAGATACAGAGAGACGGAGAGAGAGAGAAAAAGAGAGAGACAGAGAGACGAAGAGAGATAGAAAGAGAGAGACAGAGAGACAGAGAGACGGAGAGAGAGAGAGAGGCAGGAAGGTTGGAGAGAGAGTGGGACATACAGGAGAGGGAATAAAACGAAGAGAAGAGATAAAGAAAGTGAGCGACTAATCTTATATCGTTTCTCAACCTCACTTCACTCTACTACGTCGCCTTCCTATTGTATGCATCTCTCTCACTCACTCTCTCTCTCTCTCTAACTCTCGCACTCTCGCACCCCAATCCCTATCTCTGCTAATCTCTCTGTTGATTGGAAATAAGCTTCGAGGATGCAAAGCTGGCTGACGTCATGAAATCTCTGCTGGCTCTTGCAGTGAATCGGCCTCCTTCTCTTCCTGCTCTCATCAGATAATAGAAAGGACCCCAGGTAATCATGCAAGGCGTTTTTTGCAATCGAGTCAAGGACAAAATAATGATGATTCGGAAAGAGGAAGCGAGGGAGGATATCAACAAGTAGAAGTGTTCATAGAAAGTAGAGAAGACAAAGGAAGGAAGGAATGACTCCGTTTCAGTGGAAGTAATTCGTGTCCCTTCTCCCCTTTTCCTAGTACGAGCAGTGTGACAAATTCTTGAGCCTGACGCCATCTCCTCTCTCCTCCTGCCCAGTTCTCTCCTAGTCAATCCTCGTCTTACGAAGTGGCAAAAGCCGATGAGCTCGTTGGCTACTTTGCAGTTTCCCCTTGCGGTCAGCTAGAAGGATGACGCCTTCAAGGACCCATTTTCATTTTCTCTCTCACTCTTCTCGCACTCTCTCACCCTCTCTCTCTCTCACTCTCAATTCTATGAATGGAACAGCCGTGGCTGCCTCCAAAAGGAGCATGATCCCTTCTTTGGGCCGTCTACCTCGTTCTCGGCCACCAAAATAGCATCGCCGTCCATGATAGAACGTCCCGCTTACTGCTTACTTTTATTCTATCACTTTTCCTTGATGTCTTGCCCGTTTTCTGATGCCGTCCCCTACCTTCTGTTTCTTCTTTAATCTCGCAATGCTCCGTCTGGTTTGGGGAAAGGAAAGAGACAGAGAGAGAGACAGAGAGAGAGAGAGACAGAGAAAGAGAGAGAGACAGAGAGAGAGAGAGAGAGACAGAGAGAGAGACAGAGACAGAGAGAGAGAGAGAGACAGAGAGAGATAGAGAGAGAGAGAGAGAACGAGTGGAGATGCAAGAGTTGAAAAGAAAGAGCAGAATGGATTCAATTAGGAATGGCCGTTGGAATAGAAGAGACAAAGACGATCTGCCCCGGTCTTGTCTAGAGGAATTATCCCGTTGAACACAGAGAGGCAGAAGAAACGAACAATGAAATGTGTATTTTTGCATCTTTGCATGCGCACGAACATGAAAGTACAGATTTATATTTACATCAGCATTAATCTTGGGTATTATATTCTACGAAAGTTCTCCAGGGGAGCAACGGAAGTGTCACTATTAATATCTCCTTTGTCAAGCTATGCGCGTTCACTTCCTTTCCAGGCTCTAGTCGATTATCTGCCGTCAGAGATGGGAGGCGCAATCAAGAGGTAAACAGTGAGCAAGAAGTAGATGTTGGTTACAAAGAGAGAGGGTGGATAAAGAGTGAGAGACAGACAGAGGGAGAGAGAAAGAAGAGAAACCGAGAGCGAGAGAGATTACTAGAGGGTAATAGAGTGATAGAGAGAGGGAGGGGAAGGTATGCAAGAATTGGAAGTGCAAGATGGCGTCACAAGAAGTGAACAAAAGAGGATGGCCAACTGACCAGAAGAGAATGTTCTCCTCGGAGTACTCGGACTGGAGGAACTTGGTGAATTGAGCACGGCCATCGGCATCAGTGATGACATGGTCGAAAGCGAAGGTCCACTCATTGGGAGAGAGGCGAGTGGTGGGGGAGGGAGAGGAGCCGCCGGCCGAGAGGGGCGCGCCCGATCCGTTGTCTGCAGAGCGACGACGACGTTCACCTGCAATCGAGTCACTGGAATGGCTTGGATTGCCTAGTCATTCCACTCTTCCTCTTCTACTCCTTCCCCCCCCTTGCTGTTTTCCTGTCTCTTTCCCAGTTGTGTTGCATTGCGTGTGCCTCTTGCTTGTCTCTTTCTGGCTGGCCTCCCTTCTGTCAAATGAGTTAGCTGCCGCGTGCCAGGGACAGCCCACGTCGCTAATAACATTCACTTCCGTTGTCACTGAGCTCTCTTTCTCTGTCTCTCTACTTCTCTCTCTCTCTCGCTGCTCCTCTCTCTCCCTGCATCTCTCTATGTATCTCTCTCTCTCTCCCTGCATCTCTCTCTGCCTCTCCCTCTCTCCATGCTTCTCTTTCTCCCTCGCAGCCTTCTCATCCCACCGCCAAAACTTTGTGATGTAAACTTCTCCCTGTAATACCTTCGGAGATTTCACGAAGACAGCAAGAGACAGGAGAGAGAGAAAGAGAGATAGAGAGTGAGAGAGGGCAAGAGAAAAAAAAGAGAGAGAGAGAGAGAGAGAGAGAACAAGAGAAAGTTACTCTATTTCGTGTAAGCTCCCATTTGTTCCGACAGCGGTATTTAATAAGGATGCCTTCAACTAATGTGCGTCCAGCGGTTTCTGACCGAATGAGAGTAAAAGAGATCGAAATAATCGAGAGCGAGAGTGATATGGAGACAGCGAAAGAGAAAGAGATGAGAGAGATGCTTATCCCGCATCAGGTGCCTCTCGCACTTTTTTACGTTCGACTTTTGACAGAGATAAGGCAAGATGAAGATATCCTCAGGGTCAATGATCCTCGAGGACCCGATCCCTCGTTTCCTGATTGGGGGAGGCAGTCATGTTGATCTGTGTCAATGATACACATTTATGTATCTTATCTGCATGAGTCCTATCACCCCCCCCCCCCACGCACAATTCGCAGCTCAGGCAAACATTTCTTGAAGAATTTACTGAAGGCTAAGAAGACTGCCGAATTAAACTAGCAAAATGCCAGAAATATTACTGGTTCAAAAATAAATTAGCGATGCCTTAAGAAAAAGGGCGGCTGACAATGAGTTTCTGCAGTAAAGATGCTCGTCCCAGAGAATCTCCCTCTCCCTCTCTAGTTCTTCAGTCTTTTTTTCTATACTATATTAATCTCTTCTCTCTCCCTCTCCCTCTCTAGTTCTTCAGTCTTTTTTTTCTATACTATATTAATCTCTTCTCTCTCTCTCTCCCTCACTCTAGCGTTCCTCAGTGCATTTTCTATACTATCCCATTCTCTACTCTATCGCTCGCTCTCTCTCTCTCTCTCTCTCTCTCTCTCTCTCATTTGAAGCTTATCCTTGCCATTTCCAGCCCTAAACCGCCATGTGCCAAAGGGCAGAAGAGATTCTACAAGAAACAGTGTTCTCATTCGAAGAGCCTTCTCATTACACTGTTGAAATCTGGAGGAAGCAAGAGTTAGAGAGAGAGAGAGAGAGAGAGAGAGAGAGAGAGAGAGAGACGCGAGATCACTAGAGATCATACTATGCAGTATTGTGATGTGCGAAATTATTAATATCTATATAATTAGCATTCGAACTGCTATTTCTCATTTGGAATAACCTTTCTTACAATTAGACAACTTTCCATGCCTTCAAGCAACCTAATGTCTTTTACAGAAAAAAAGACCCCAACGCAGGCATGAATTACTTGAAAAAGTAATGCGCGAAGAGAATGTATTATTGAAATGCCAATTGCGTCTGTAACTTACGTTTTCTACTTTTATTATCAGAAAGGGACTGACCATGAGACTCCAAGGCCCACTTGTGTCTTCTTTTTGTACGTGTCAAAGATTTAAGTTTAGAAGAGCAAAGGTGAGAGGGAAAGAGAGGGGGGGGAGTGATAGAGATAAAGAGAGGAAAAGACTGAATGAGCAACAAAGAGAATATCCAGTAATGATGTTCTCTCTACACGTGCCTTCTATTGCAAATTAGTCCTAAATTACGATGAATACGCACTCTTAGTGGAGGGGCGAATGGCACGTGCAGAAGTGAAATTTAGAAGAGTCCAAGTGACGTGTGCCAGGGATATGCACAATGAAGAGCTAATCATGCACAATACATTAACATATTGCTTCTTTTTGTGTTCTAAAGGAAAGATACTCTATATATGTACATATAAGTGCTGTCTATGTCTACTTCTTAACCTATAGACACTGAATATGTACATACATATATGCATATGTTTAGAATAGAGAATTTGGCATAGCTGAGCATCAGACTGGTTGAAGAAAAGGGTAACAAATGGTGACGAGGGGTAAAAGCTAAAATGACATCAAGCGTGCAGTAAGTAAACGTGACACTTATCCAGCTGCCCCTGTCACTACTTTCGCTTTTGATGTTATTAGAATTGCAGCAATCTAACGTCAGAAACCTGTGGGTCAAAAATTCTTTGAAAATATATAAGAAGTGGCGTTTTAAGTTATGAAGGCATTCAAGGTAAATATGTTAGAGATGAAATCTAGCAAGAAATATAAAAAATTAAGATTAGAATTCCTTCAAACCGAACCTCGCGCGGACACAGAAAGTTGCTTCAGAAGTCGCTTTGGTGATCGCATCTTTAGGCAGGATTTCACAAGATATTGAAGAGAGAATAGTTTGGGCCCAGGGATTGAGTGAACAGAAGAATTGTATTTCTCTGCCCGGCCGACGGTGACTGAGGGGGCAGCAGAAATGAACGAGTGACTGCAGCAGACAGGATGGAGCGAGCAAAAGGGGAGGGGCCTGGGCGACAGAACGAGAGCAGCGGAAGAGAGAAAGAGCAAGAGAGAGAGAGAGAAAGAGAGAGAGAGAGAGAGAGAGAGAGAGAGTCAGAGGAATCGAAAGTCAACGAGTGCCTGGCGGCAGCTAATGAAGGAGTGGCACGCTTAGGAGGACCTCCGAGTAACTGAACCGGGTGATACAAAAAGTACCCTGAAGTGAGAAGGGAAGGAAAAGAAAGATGGATGGTTGGTGGAAGAAGGCCATATCCGGGAGGAGACATCTCTCCTTTGCTAACTTCTCTCTCTATTTCTAGAATGATAAATTGTATGCACACCCAAATTGGCTTCCCAATTTGAGATCGAAGGAGCTTTTTCTTTCACAAGTCACCGTACCGTTAGTCACATGAAAAGTCCTGGGAAAAACTGATCAAAAATTGTGCATAACAAATATTTTAAATGTATTTGCTGCGCAGTTCATACTTAAGAATGATTTACTTATTATGACAATATTAGTGCAGATCGAAGGTATAATTTGTCTAAAGCTTAAAATATAGCCGAAAACGCAGGTCGGATCCTCTCAATCACTTCCATTCCTCTCCCAATTTTTTTTTCTTTTCTCTACCACATATCCAATATTGCTTTAAAACATTTTCACTTAAACTCACGTCAGCAATGTTCCTTCTCGTAAGGAGGGTATTCGATAAGAACTAAGAAATTCTTGAAGGGATAAGTGCCCCTCACCTCCTTTGAAGTGTCTCTGTTCATTTGTCATTCACACTCCTCCGTTGTCAACTCATAATGAAAGTCTACTTGAGTAATTGAGAAAAGGCTGCTCTCGTTCTCAGTCTCTTTAATTCTAATGGAAAGAACGGTTGAACTCATTCAAAATGCCCATCGATAGATCTAACCAGTCAAAAAGCGCTCACTCTAGGAAATGGCGCTGCAAAAGTATTCTGTCAGAACTGCTGAACTTGTTGTACAAATTATTAATTTTTCTTTCGTAAAGGTAAAGAATCTCATGGTTAGCACAAGAACCTTTTAAACCGAAGATCCTCCTCTAAATCGATGGGCAGTACCGACTGTACAGTCCCGCTCAACATTGTTGGGTCCGGTATTAATAGTATTAATAGTATTAATATAAATAATACAAACTGGAATAGCTCGCTGAATACGCATTTTCGTGCCATTTCGCGTAGGAGTTTACCTATTTCGAACATGGAGATTACGACTGTGAAGACCGTTTTCAAAAATATGCTGAAATGGCAGAAATCTCATAATATTGCATTTAATTTGGCCGTGTTTAGGTTCCAAACGGGCTGGCTTCAACTCCTGGACTACAAAGTGAAAAATAAAGTGCAATTTTCAGAGCACTTCTTACCTTTTTGAGTTTCTTGTTTTATTTCTTTTGAGTTTCTCATTTTGTTTATGTATAAACGACGAAAAAAAAGCTAAAAAAAATATTTTCGTGCCTGCGAAAAACTGTTCTCAATAGGGTAGTGAACCGAGACCTCGAGATTGCCGGTCAAAGACTTACCAATACTCTACAGGCGGTACGAAATGATCTGATAAGCCTTTCTTTGGACAGCGTCGATTGCCTCACAAAGGAAACGTTGATTCTGAACACGTTCGCTCATACTTTAGTGGGAGACAGAGAGAGAGAGAGAGAGAGAGAGATGGAGGGAATGTGAGAGAACGAGAAAGAAGGAGAGAGGGAGAAAGTGAAAGAGAGACCGGTGAAGCGAGAAATAGAGAGCGAGAGAGAGAGAAAGAGATAGAGAGAGGGCGAGAGAGAGGTGAAAGAAGGTGCAGGTGCTGTTAGCTGACAATGAGAAAAATCGTTGGTCTAACGACATACCGTAGCTTCAGCCTTGAAACGGTGACGCAGAGTAGATGTAGTCGACGCTGCACCTTTTTTCGCAGCCCTCTCTCTCTCTTTCTCTCTATCTATCTGTTTCCCACTAAAGTAGGAAACAGAGAGTGTTCAGAATCGACGTTTCCTTTGTGAGCAATCGACGCTGTCCAAAGAAAGGTATCATCAGACCTGTTTATACCGTCTGTAGAGTATTGGTAAGTCTTTCACATGGAATCTCGAGGTATCGGTTCGATACCCTTTTGAGAACAGATTTTTGCAAAAAAATTTTGCTTTTTTTCCGTCGTTTATACATAAACAAAATGAGAAACTCAAAAGAAATAATACAAGAAACTCAAAAAAGGTAAGAAGTGCTCTGAAAATTTCACTTTATTTTGCACTTTGTAGTCCAGGAGTTGAAGCCAGCTCGTTTGGAACCCAAACACGGCCAAATTAAATGCAATATTATGAGATCTCTGCCATTTCAGCATATTTTTGAAAACGGTCTTCACAGTCGTAATCTCCATGTTCGAAATAGGTAAACTCCTACGCGAAATGGTACGAAAATGCGTATTCAGCGAGCTATTCCAGTTTGTATTATTTATATTAATACTATTAATACTATTAATACCGGACCCAACAATGTTGAGCGGGACTGTATGTACATATGTACATAGTACATACACACATACATACATATGTATGTACATATGTATATACCTATGTATGTCATTAGATTTCTGACCTTTCAATCTTGCTGAACAACTACTTTATAATTTGGTGTATGTGTATATATATGTATATATAATAATATAATAATAATAATAATAATAATAATAATAATAACAAAAAGGTGACGAAAGAGAATAAATAAAGTGTTTGAACTTCTTGAAATAGAGGAGAAAGAAGGGAAAGACGAAGTGAGAATATCCCTGAGATAGAATAACTTTAAATATAAAGTGCGTAATTGCCATTCATCTGAGGGAGGGTAAGATATGCTCTTTTGGGTAGCCTCTCGCTCTCTCTCTCGCTCTCTCTCTCTCTTTCTTTCTCTTCCTGTTCTTCACTTGCTCGTCGGAATTCTCTTTTAATCTGTATTCTCCCTTGTTCTCTCTCTCTCTCTCTTTCTCTCTTTCTTTCTCTTCCTGTTATTCACTTTCTCGTCGGAATTCTCTTCCAATCTGTACTCTCCCTTACTCTCCCTCTCTCTCTCTCTTTCTCTCTCTCTCTCCTCTCTCTGTCTAACTCTCTCTCTCTCTCTCTCTCTCTCTCTCTCTCTTTCGTTCTGCTTCTCCCCGTTCTTTCATCTTCCCTGTCTCCTCCCCTGTCTTCTCGTACTCGATCAAGAACGCCTTGAGGCGCATCGCAACGGGAGGAATCTCATTACATTTTTGTGCAGTCCAAGAGAGAGAAAGAGAAGTACGAGAGGAGAAAGAGTACAGAGAATTAAAGCATTCCCTTTCTCGAGTCAGAAATGGATGTAGTTGTTCTGTTGTGAGGCAGTCGTCCAGAGACTCCCGTCTTCACTTTGTTTCTTTACGTTTGAATGCTCGTGGAAGCCGGTCCCGAGGGGATTAGCCTGGGCTGGCTACGGTGCTCGTTCCAACCCCGTTATGGCCCCTCCGGGACTCCCGTCAATCCCTCTCCCTTCCCGCCACATTCGGGTTCTTTGGATATCACATGCGAATGCAGCGGAGATTTGATAGGAATCTACAGCACGATATATTCTGGATTTGTGGCCTGCGAGAAGAATTAAAAAAGATTTGGAAAGCAAGGAAAAGTTAAGAGTAAAGGATATTGAGATCGTCGAAATGTTTTCATATGTTGTACAAATACATACTCAGTAAATGAAAATAAGCTTATTAACAGGATTGTGCAAGGCTTATCAAAAAGGCTTTCGAAAGGATCTTTTTTATGGTGCGAAAAGGATGATTAAAAGGATTCTTTTCGTGAAATGCACCATGTGTTTTCTTAAATTTCACTGGGCTGTAATTTTCATTGCGATTGAAACGCATTAATAAAACTTTCTTTATTTGTTGCTTACAAACGTTAAAAGTGTAAGAACTAATACAATAACAGTCTAAAAAGTAAAGGTTAGTCAATGAGCAATACATTTAGTACATGGAAGGACAGCTTAGTAGGTATCGACATGAGCAATATATGGTTTGAATGCGAAAAAAAGGAATAAAATATCATGGATTCGCTAGTATAGAATGGCAAAACAGAATAAGAAAGAAAACGGGACGGGGCGACCTATAGAAACCGAGGCAAGGCTAAGAAGAAGTTACCGCGAAAGGGGGAACTCCAACCAAAAGTGGGCAGTTATAGGAAGAGGAAAGAGCAACTAAAACATAAAACAGATCCACGTGCACGAAACAGTGGCCTTGTTACATAACCGTATGCTATAAGTGCCTCTAGAAGTTCCCGATAAGGTAAGATGAACAGGAAAAAATGGAAGGCGCAGGTCATATCGATGTCTTACTGTAATACAGTTGACTACTGTAGTCGATTCTCAGCTACTGAGGAAAGGAAAAGCTACTGGAAAGAGTTTTTCTTGCGAAGAAAAAAAACTGTACGGGAACGGAGGGAGAGGGTCGGAATGGACATGGGAGGGGGCATGAGAGGACCCTTAGGGTCATTGATGGCATCCTCTCAGGGGTCCGGGTCAAGAGACGGCAAAGAGATCGTTGATGGTTGCGGCGGAGAGGGGCCAGCCTTGCCTGGCTGGCCACCACCACTGCTACCCCGATCGCTTCGTTCCCAGCCATCATTCGCGACTTGGCGAGGGCAGTCCGAGGCGCACCATGAAGAACTGAAGGACGACTGAGGAGATCGTCAGGCTCACCATCAAGGGAAGCACACTCCGCCAGGGCATCTCAAAAGGTAAGACATTGCAAATTTTCAACACTGCGGAGGAAAAATCGTAATACAAGATGAAACCAAATTTAAAAAAATGACAACGATGACAACGAGCAAATGACAGAAAATGGAAACAAGTTAGCTAAAACGAAAAAGGAAAACCTTGTTGTTATGATTCGTATGAATGTCGCTTGGCGCGACACCAATCAGAGTCGACTTCTCGTACTGCAGTTACTAGATTCAGTTGACGACCTTACTTCATTCTAAAAGGAATAACATTGTCAATTGTTAAAATAATCATCATAAACTAGCGAAAAGAACGACGAGAAGGTTCTAGTTGCGTCATGGCAGAAAATTCAAGAAAAGACAACTCCAGAAATACTGTTAATTGCACAAATTAGGAAAGTTTTAATTTTTTAAATAACAACTAACGCCGCTGAGAAGAAGCTTGCAGAAGCGTCATGGCATCTAGCAAAACGGCTGGGCCAACACCACCATCTTGAAAACAGCAGAGTAGAGAAAAGTTCGATCATCGTTATTTTTTATAATAAAAAGGAAACAAGAATGATAGCAAAGCAAAGTTAAAAAATTATATTTGAACAGAAAAAAAAATACCTGAGATACCGTAATCCTAAAATACCGTAATCCTCAAACACATACATATGTCCCTTTCCACACAAAGATCTTTCCTAACCATAAAATACGGCTTGTTCTCCGAGTCCAGTTCAATGTCCACGTTGACCTTGGTCTTCTGCTTGTCTCCAATCTCCAGTCCCTTCACGGACATCTCTCGATGCAACTCGGATGGATCCAGCCCTTCTGGAAAATACAAATCCATTCTTATCCCAATGCACAAAGCCCTCTTATAAAAAATAAAACGATTCTTATCCAATGACTAAAGTCATGTGATAAAAACAAAACTATTCTTATCCCAGAGCATTAAGCATTCTGGAACAACAAAATTATTCTAAACCCCAAGGAATAGTTTTCTGAAAAAAGCTATTCTTATCCAAAGCATAAAGACTTCTAGAAAAAAAAAACCAAAAAAAAAACCCAATCTAACCCCAATTCATAAAGCGTTCTGGAAATCAAATGCATTCGTACTTCAATGCATAAAGTCTTTCGGAAAAACATATGCAAATTAATCATTCCTGCACTGCCAAGCATATTCGTCCCGTCGATCCTTACAAATCAAATCTATCTTACTTCCGGAAAGCGCTACCAAACAATGGTTAAAATTACACAAAGTTGCTTCGCATTCCATGCCAAACAATAACTTCTTGACAGAAATTGTAAAACAAGTGTTCTCGACACTCTTGTTCTGAAGTACTCATTGACTCCACCTGAATAATGCCCGTAGCCCCCGTCTTCATCACAGTCGCGCAGCCTCGCTTCTCTAGAGTGGAGCAGCCAAATGTCCGCCAGACGTATGATGTCATCAGCAGAGGGCGCAGCTTCCCAGAGAAAGATATGGGAACAGTGACCCGTTCTCGCAAGTATCCGCCTTAATTACAAGACAAGAAGCATCAAATTCAAAAGGGTAGTGTTCAATTAGCTAAGCAAACCTCTTCTTGAAACGGAGCCTAGCATAGGAGAAACATCATCTCCTATGCTAGGCGCCGTTCCGACTGAGTGCGGCGAAGGCGTCCGAAAGCGCGCCCGAGCTGCTGACTGGTCGACAAGCCGAAGAGAAGCGCGAAATGCGACAGCATGCTTGCTATCATCACGCATTGCGCCAACAGATCAAAGCAACAGATCAACTGCAACTTTCCACCAATAAACAAACAAGCCTTTTCTAATAAAAGTAATAAGGAACACAAAAAACCTTGAAAAGGAGGACAACTCTTGGCTCAGTTGTTCTTGGCGTTGTAGCTGAGGCAGCGGGCACCGGCTTCAAACTACGAGTAAGATGGGCGACCCATCGAACTTCCTGACAAACGAATCTGAAATCGACTTTAGTAAGCATTCAGTCGTCAATGAACAAACAGACAAGGACATTTTAATGTTTCCAAGGAACACAGCCAACAAGTTAGCATAATTCCCATAATTTCGAAATCCTGTTAATTAGACTTGAAAAATCCTGTTAATTAGACTTGCGAAGTCCTGTTAATAAGTCTTGCGCACGAAATTCCTGTTAAAAAGACTTTCGCCCCGCGAAAGCCTGTTAATGAGCCTTTGCTTGTGCACAATCCCATCAATCAGCCTTTTTTCTTGCACAATCCTTTTAATAAGACTTTATTGTCGAACAATCCTTTTAATAAGCTTATTTCCATTTACTGAGTAGCTTAGTGGGGGGGGGGGACATAACGTTTCCATTGCTGAACATTGTTTAGTTGTCGGTGGCAGAGTCGCGCTTTCCTGAAATCCCCCAGGCACTTTCTTCCCTTCCCTTCTTCATCTCTTTCAATGCATGCTAAATAGAATATGACAGAGACAGTCGTCAGGAGAAGTAAAAGATCAAGCAAGATGATAAAGAGAGAGAAAAAAATGAAAGAGGAAAATTCAAGGAACAAATTCGCTAAATGAAAATTTTAATTCGTATTTTTCTTTAAAATGCCAAGCGAATCTGCTGAGATTACTCCGGCCCTTCCTTTCACTTGGATTGCCGTGAATGGCAGGAATGGATGAGGAATGGTTGTGTTTTGGGTGCGTGTCCGATTCTTCCTCTTCCAATTCTTCTTCCTCTTCTTCCACTCCTCAATCTTTACTCCGGAGACTCATGTCTCGCCCACTCGAATCTCACCCCCCCCCCTTCTCATTCCTTTCTCTGTCTGATTCTCTCCTTTCCCGTTCTCTCTTCCTTTCCCTAGAATTCTCTAACCTTGTTGCGTGTCGACGTCATCAGTCTTTGATCAGACTACATTGTCTCTGTTTCTCTTCTCATCTCTCTCCCTCTCTCTACACTTGGAAGGAATACAGTTAATGAATGGACTGAATTTTTCGCACTATAACAAGAATATCATCTGCTCCACGAATTCACGACATGATGCAGTAATTTTTAAAAGCCTTCCTGCAAAATACATATAGTATGAACATACAGTCCCGCCCAGGATCTTGGTACCAAGGACGCGTCGGACGAGTCGGACGCGTCCAAATGCATCCTCGTTAATAACTATTGTTCTAGGAAAAACTAAAATATTTTAAATGGTACATTAGGTTGCTTATAGAGAGCGGGTGCTACTATTAAAAAATCAATAATTTCTAATCATTTGATAAGGAGTTATCAGTTTTTGCCTATAAAATTTAATTTCAAATATTTTTAAACGAAATTTCTCCTGTACCATTATTTTGTCTCTACACACATCCCCAAATAATAAAATTAAAGATTGTATCATTGATAACGGAAATCGATAAATGAGAACTTATCACACATGTTCATATGATGTAAAGATTCGCCTTACGATTCTGAATCTAATTCTGTAATCAGTTTTCAACAGAATTTGCCGGTTAACAATGTATTTTTGATTGTGTGTTTTTACTTTGCAAGACTTTCTTCAGAAAGAACATGGGCAGGGAGGCCTAGCAGGCCGAGGGGGGAGGGGGCGGGGCCTAACCCTTTTTTTCTCTGCCTGTGCTATTTCGCTACCTCAAACTTGGGTAATTAAACCGAAGACGAAAAGGGAGCGCGCTACATTTCTGAGTATCAATGCTAGCGCTGCAACCTAGATTTGAAGCATCATACCGAGATAAAAATTTTGACAAAGACCAAGACAATGGGGAATATTGAAGAAAGACTTGCAAAGTACACACAATCAAAAATGTTGTTAACCGGCACTTTCTGTTGAAAACTGATTACAGAATTAGATTCAGAATCGTAAGGTGAATCTTTACATCATATGAACATGCGTGATAAGTTCTCATTTATCGATTTCGGTTATCAATGATACAATCTTTAATTTTATTATTTGGGGATGTGTGTAGAGACAAAATAATGGTACAGGAGAAATTTCGTTTAAAAATATTTGAAATTAAATTTTTTATAGGCAAAACTGATAACTCCTTATCAAATGATTAGAAATTATTGATTGTTTAATAGTAGCACCCGCTCTCTATAAGCAACCCAATGTACCATTTAAAATATTTTAGTTTTTCCTAGAACAATAGTTATGAACGAGGATGCATTTGGACGCGTCCGACTCGTCCGACGCGTCCTTGGTACCAAGATCCTGGGCGGGACTGTACGTACATATGCATGAATGTACATACATATTTATTATTTTTCTGGCATTCTCTCTAGCTAAATTGAAGGCAATATGAGCAAACAAAGATGAAGAGGAAATAAAATCTTACTTTTTCATCTTTATTCCGCTCTCCTATAAAAATGAAAGTTCACAGAAATTTCCAGTTTATAACATTTGATCTTTGCGAATAGAAGAGACGATACCATTTGAAAGGAACATCTAATTCAAAGCTGTACTTATAATCTCCTACGGAACTCAATGACTTTGGAAATGAGGTGTCAAATATTTTTGACAAATATTTGTTTTGAGTATAAAAGGAATAAGGATGACCCACCGAACTACCCCATTTATTTAGTACATTACTAATTCCTACCTATGACTGTACTTTTGGGCTTCCTTCTGGAAGCATCTTGTCATCCTTTTGTGTTTGGACCCGGTCTGACTCAGTGTTAGCATTGTGTTCCGTGTGTGCGGGTGGCTTCTTCTGCTGTTCCCCCTTCCTCCACGTGTTCTGCCTTAATCGTCGTCGACCTTTCTGGCTTGTCTGCTCTCACTCATCCTTGGCTCCATTTGTCAGGTTCCATTTATCTGTGGATAAATGTGTTATTGTGTTTCTCCTTGAAAGGGCAATTTGGTAAATTGTAGGCGTTCAAGGAATCATATCCTCAGGAATACGGGTAATTCACGGAGAAGTTGTTGGTATTTGGGAGTGAAGGAAGTTGTTGTGGTTTAAGAAGGAGAAATAATGTGCCCTTGAGCGAGTCTCGGTTTGTGTGCCATTTATTGTCTGCCTGTCTCCCACCCTTTCGGTCATCTACCCTTAACCCCCTTGCTCCGGTCACTCAGGGAAGTGTTAAAAGGAATTATTCCCAAAAATTTCTGATATGAGGAGAGAGAAAGAGGGAAAGTGAAAGAGAGAACGAGTTGATGAGAGAGAAAGAGAGAAAAGCGAGAAAGAGAAGGAGAGAGAGAGAGAATTGAGGTGTTTTGATTCAGAAATCATCGACCAGAAAAATGATAGGAAGCCAAATCGAGACATGCATATGCAAAAGGTAAGGAGGTGAATAAGAAGAACAAAAGAGGAGGAGAGATTGAAATTTTTGATAGAGATTGTAATTGAGAGAGAGAGGGAAGAGAAAGAAAGAGAAGTCTGGTAGATTGCTGGTGGTATTGTGTGTGTCAGTGGCACGACAATTGTCAGCCTGGCATTTTCTTTCAACTGCAGCTTTCACTGCAATGAGCAGGGAGAGAGAGAGAGAGCGAGAGAGGGACAGAGAGAGATGACATTGTGTGAGAATGAGAGAATACAACAGAAATGATGATAGCTGAGCTGGAACAGGAAGGTGTCTGCGGGGGAGATGAAGAAGGAGGGATCTCCCATGGGGCGGCGAGGGGCTTAAAAGTGGCTCGGGATGGGCCAGAAAAGACGCCTTCTGATGCCTTGAAACGAATGGAACTGCGACTCTTCCTACGAATGGATTGCATGCTCTGTCATCAGTCCGCCATGAGCCTTTCTCATTTAGCTTTCCTAGAGACGTCAGGGCCTCGGCCATCAAAAACAGTTCAAATAATAAATAGAAAAGAGGAGGAGATTGAACAAAGATGGAAGAGAACAATTGGCATAACGGTCGAAATGAGCAGCAGCTATACTTAGAATTGAGAAAGAGAGAGAGAGAGAGGAGGGAGAGATAGAGAGAGGGAGAGAGAGAGAGTAGAGAGAGAAGGAGGAGGAGGAAAGTAAAGCGGGGTTTCTCTGCCGATCAGAATTTGCTCATTCTCAGGCAAAACGTCGCTCTTCCCCTTAGTGTCCAGAAAGGAGTTCGAAGGAGACAATTGAATGAGTGGCAGAGATAGAGAGAAAGATTAGAAGAATGTAGAGATAAAGATTAGAGAAGACGCAGAAGAAGAAGAAAATGAAGCGGAGAAGAACGAAAACGAGGACGGAGGAAAGGGCATCATGAAATAGGCAGAGCAGTCAGAATTTTTACCATTATCAAGAAGGAGGGAGGTAAGGAAGACGAAAGCTAAGTATCAAAAAAATTTAAATGTGCAAAAAACAAAGTGTTATAAATGGTATTGCACATAAAGGAGTGAAAACTGAGATATGAGTTGTTAAACCATTAGAAACGGGGAGAGAGAGAGAGAAAGAGAGAGAGAGAGAAAGAAAGAGAGAGATAGAGAGATAGAGAGCGAGAGAGAGAGAGAGAGAGAGAGCAACACCTGGCTTGCCATGTCTGCCAACCTCTGTTACGACGATGGACAAGCTGTTTAACTAGGTGGACTGGCGATCAGAGTGCCAATTGGCCCTATAGTCTTTCTCTCTTTCTTTCTTTTTCTCTCACACTCTCAAAATATTTATTTTTATGTTTATTTATATGGTAGTAAAGTTATTTTTTTAGTAATTTAATAATTATATTCGTCTTAAAAATCAACGGCATTGATGAAAAAATATGCTAAGAATTGCATATTTCCAGGAAAAGCGAGATAATCAAAACGTCTAGTTACTATGGGATCATTGGAGTGAACAGGCTTTGCGATTTCAGCAATTCTACTTTAATTTTCTTTCGTTTCGCGCATTTGCATTCTTTCACCAAACACAGAAACTACTAATTGGAATGAGCAAGGAGACTTTCAGCACAATTCAATCGCACAACACGGCGTTGTCTCACGGAGCAGAACATTCTGTTGCGTCATCAAGTAATACTAAAATTGAGTGAAACAGAGCGAGAGAAAGAGAGAGAGAGAGAGAGAGAGAGAGAGAGAACTGAGAATCATCACTGTCATCAGAATACGAACTCATATTTAAAACAGTGATTATCTATTTACCTAGAGCCCCATAAATATCTTAAATGCATTTTAAAGGCTGTTGCTAGGAAGAAGCTCTCTGTGGAGAGGGGAAGAAAGGACTGACGTTGACTGCCTCCGAGGACGCCCTTGGCTGCCCTCTGGAGAGCCCTGCACTTTCCAACCAGAGAAGAGACGAATCCGCCCGCGCCCCCCGGCGGCGGCCCCTTCCTCAGAGCCGGCGCCGAGATCGACCGCGGCAGCCGCTTCAGCTTGTTCATCCTCGCCTTTCCTTCTTCCTGCTTCCGCCCTCTGGCCACATCAAAGAGAGGGAAAGCACGCAGGCGAAATGAGTGAAGGCGGAGGCTCTCTGCCCCCAGAGAGAGGGAGAGAGAGAAAGAGTATGGCGAGAGATGAGAACTGAGAAGCAGAGACACAGTCTTGCCAGGGAGGGAAGAGTGGCCTGAAGAGCCACAGCCTGAAGTGGTAGTGGGAGACGAGGAGAAGCTTGAGGAGGAACCCCTAAGGGAAGAAAGAGGAGAGAGAAAGGGGGAGGGCCTCCCAGAGGGGTGGAGTCGTCTGGCCAGAAAGGCACGTGAAGAGAAGCAAGAAATGAAAGGGAGAACGAGAATGGAGAGAGCAATGGGGAAGAAGGAATGATAAAGGAGGGAGAGAGAGAGAGAGAGAAAGAGAGAGACTTTTCTCTCTAGGACTATTGGCGCCGAGCAGGGCGCCAGCGTCCTGTCACAATGTCATTTCCGATCTAGAGATGAGGGAACTCCTCAGAGCCCCTCGCTCCCACTCTTCCTGGATATTCCTTTATCTGTTGCCTCCTCTCATGCTTCCTTTCTTCTTCTTCCCTTCTCTCTCTCTCTCTCTCTCTCTCTCTCTCTCTGTCTCTCTCGCTCTGCCTCTCTCTCTCTTCTCCCATCTGATGTTCCCCTTTGCATGCCATGTCGTGCCTTCGCATTCCTCCGGGAGTATAGCCCGCTCAACAGGATAATTCGACCGAATAGAAGGGCAAGTCTCGCAAAAGAGGCCATTTTCGGCGGATAAAAGATGGGGAAGTAGAACTATCGTTAAGTGGAAGGGGAAAACTAGTGAAGAAGATAGAGAGAGAAAGGAAAAGAGAGAATGCAAGAAAGAAATAAAGAAAGAAATAAAGAAAGAAAGAGAGAAAGAGAGAAAGAGAGAAAGGGGGAGAGAGAGAGAGAGATAGAGAGAGAGGAAGAGGGGCAATGCGAGACAATGCTGCACCAAAATGAACGGAATGCGTGCAGTGGGAAAGTTTGCCATCTCTTGAAGCAGAGGAAATTCGCTGTGAACAAAAGATGAAGCTGCGCAGAGAGTGTTGCTTCCTTGAGCAGTCATAGTCGTCTTCTATCGAGAATACAGAACTGCACTGCTGACTTAGATGTCTAGCAGAACAATGCGTTCCAATGAAAGCAGGTCAATGTCATAGGAGCCAAGAAAGCATCAAATATCTATGGAAAGCTTCTGCCGCCAGCTGGCATTTCGACTTTATGATCCGCACTTTATGTCAGTTCTCAACACATTTTTCATCTCGTTCTCCAGTTTGTCTCTCGAAATCTCTCTGTTTCCATCCTCTCTCTGCCTCTCTTCTCTCTCTCTCTCTCTCTCTCTCTCGCTCTTTCTCTCTCCCTCTCTTGCACCAGTCCTGTCGAGCAATGGGTTCGGCATGAATATTTAGACCAAGGGATTGCCCCCTATCCCAGATCCATGGATGGCTTTCGTGAGTGGGTTGGGCTCCAGGATCTCTCTCACTCTCTCTCTATCTCTCTCTCTCTCTCTCTCCTTGTCTCTCTGTCTCTCTCTCTCTTTCTCTCTTTCTCTATCTCTTCTATATTCATCATGCAACGGCAGTCCAATGGTTCTCATTTATTGCCGCCAGGAATAGATTGATATGAAAAGCAGAACAGAACAAGACAAAATAAAAGCAGAAAGGGTAAGCGACACAACAATTCATAAGAGAGAGAGTGGGCCAAGACGCGGGAAAGCGGCTCTTTGTTTTTTCCAGAACGGAAAAAAACTGCTTCTCTTTGCTGTTCTGTTCAAAATGCAAAGATGCAAGAGACAAAGACTTGTGTGGTACAATCTTCCAAGAGTTCTTGTTAGACTCTTGCTGCAGATTCCTATCTTGAAGATAACAGATTACGTTAAAGCAGAGAATTGAGGGAAAGAAGAAGATAATATTAATGAGAATGGCAGAGAAGGCACTGAATGAACCCGTTAATCATGCTCTAATCACCTTTTCTACAATTGCTGCTGTCATTTTGCAAACGATTTTTATGTTAATTTATTTTCGCGTATTGTAGATGAAATGAATAAAAAGACGGACAGGAAGGGGAGAAGATGCGAGAGTCATTGACAACTGTCTTCAGCCGGTTCAGTCGAAATGAAGCACGCATTCCCGACCATTTCCGCCTGCAACAGACAAGATGAACACATTCCACGGGGAGAACATCTTTGTCCTGCCTTCTACCATCTACAGTAACCGTTTGTAAATATTTATCATCCTTTGACTGAATGAGAGTAATTCAACTTACAGCAGCTGCAAATTCGTACCAGGAGATATTCCTTTTCTCGGAGATCAAAGACCACTGAAGAGTGCAACAATATGAGGAGATGGTGGGAGTCAGAAAGCGCAGGAAAAAGAGACCGTGAGAGAGCATGAGAGAGAGAGAGAGAGAGAGAGAGAGAGAGAGAGAGAGAGAGAGAGAGAGAATTGAGACAAGACCTTCTGAGGGAATATTCGCACATCTGCACAGAAAGTTGCTCTCACAATCAGCTTTTGCATTTCCAGGAAATGGCAAGTTGTTTTCAAGAATCGATGAGCAAACAAGAAAATACAATTTCCGTCACCATATGTAATGATGAATATTGTTTTCACGATACCGTTGTTTTATAATAAGGACTTTTCGTCTGTGCGGGAGATTTATAGAGGAAAGGGAGAACAGCGAACGAGAGTGAGAAAGGCGAAGAGAATAAACAAGTAGCAGTTTTTCCTTATTTGAACACTTTTGTCTTCAGAAGCGCCGATGTACATTACTATCTTAAAAACAATTTAACAAACTTGGCAGCTTCTCTCTTTTGTAGAAGAGATGGAGAGCGAATGCACTGGACAAGGTTCTCTTTGAAGCTGCGTTTTCGCTTCTCTCCGCAACCTAAGTACATATACTTTCTTTCTTTAATTGCCACGTTCAAAAAAACCGTTAGATAATCGAGAAATTCGAATAAATAAAGAAGTACATAATCCTCAAAATAGCTGACCGGTCATTGTAGAAGAAGAGTCATTGAGACAATCATCCGGATGAATTTCAGTGCAGCCGCTATAAGATGACGTCATTCTCCTCAGCTGAGGAATCAGAAAAAGGTAAGAAAACACTGTAAACGAGGAATGAAATAAATACAATAAGAAGTAAATCGCGGAATAATTCTTGGTAAGATAGATAAAGATTGTTCGAGAATTCACAAAGAGGCACACGATGTGTTGCCACACATAATAGCAAATCCCTTCCCCTAGCAGGAAGCCGGGCTGGCCCATTGCCAAGCTCAGCCGAGCAAGGGATTGCCCGGCCGAACTTAGCAGTTTGTGAAGCTCTCACTTGGCATTTTGCCAAGTTCTAGAAAACAAAGTACAACTCTCCTTCACAATGCCGGTTAACTCAAGGGCATATTTCAGCCACTTGAACGGCAATTTTACAGCATAAAATAGCTTTATTCATTAATCAATGATTAAGATAAATTTCTTCGAAATGTGAGAGTATGCTCTATTTCAAGCAAGTACTTCTCACAAGTCGAAGAAACAAACGAAATTTCTTTATACCGATTAAAAATCAAAATAAAAGAGCAAAGTAAAATAAATTACACAAGCATAAAATAAATAAAGGAAATCTTGCCATGCCTCCTTTCGCTCTCGAAAGAGCTACTCGGCGGACTTACAAGCCACTTTCCTGAGGCGAGAAGAGGGAAAGGGGAAAGGCTGAGCGAGGGCAGCAGCGAGGGCATCCGTCCAGGCGCCACAGGGGTCAAAGACATCCTGGAGAGAGAGAGAGAGAAAGAGAGAGAGAGAAAGAGAGAGAGAGAGAGAGAAAGAGAGAGAGAGAAAGAGAGAGAGAGAGAGAGAGAGAGAGAGAGAGAGAGAAAGAGAGAGAGAGAGAGAGAGAGAGAGAGAGAGAGGGAAAGAGAGAGAGAGCGAGGATAGAGAGAGATGCATACCTGTTGAAGCAGAAGGGCCCGGTGACTGTTGAAGCTGGTGGGCCCGGTGAAAGGAGACGGTAGGCCTCGAGTATAACTGAAAGGATTAGAAATGTTCACACTCATAGACCTAGAGAAAGAGAGTAGAGAGAGAGCGCGAGAGAGAGAGAGAGAGCTATAGCGACAGGAAAGAGATAGGAAACATGCCTACCTCAAAGGTGTTGCTGTAGACGAGGTCGACGAGCGCAGCGCTGGGACGAGTACGATAGAGACTGCAACAAGAGGATGGTGTACTTTCGTTTGAGAGAGAGAGTGAGAGAGAGAGAGAGAGAGAAGATGCCTACCTCAAAACTGTAGCTGAAGTCGTGGACGACGGAAGCAGCAGCTGGGGTGGTTACGGTAGATACTGCAAAGATAGGAACATTTGCTTTCGTTTGAGAGAGAGAGAGAGAGAGGGAGAGAGAAAACATGCCTACCTCAAAGATGGACCTGAAGAGGTGGTCGAAGAAGCAGCACCTGGGACGGGCTACCGTACGGTCAATACTGCAAGAATAGTATACTGTACTTTTCTCAGACCAAACTAATAGTTTAATGCAAAAGTTTTGAGGTGAAAAAAAACGAACCTTTAAACTGAAGAGCAGATGACGACCCATTTCGAGTATCTAAATGCAGATCAGTCTCTAGGTATTAGACAAAGTTCAAAACTTCAGCATAATCAGTTAGCAAATGTTATCCGAAAATAATCTTTATCTTCACCCAAGCATAATCAATACGTATCAAAAACACGTAAATAAATGACGTAAGATGTAAATAAATTATGCATACTCTGACGAAAAACACAAGCTAGATTATCTCATGAGCAAATATACGCTAACTAAATTAAGTTTAAGTACTTAGTTTCTATTACGTTCTGGTTTACCATTAGCTATATAAATCATAATCTATTAAAGTTCTCGATTAGATTATGTAAATTCTATATAAAAATCTTAGCTAAATCTCTAAATAAAATCCATTTTCAAAATTCAAGCTAATCTAAAGACACAAATTCAAAAATTTAACAGTCTAATAACACTTGTCAATGGATAAGAAAATTAATTTTAAAAAAAACTAAAAGTAAACCTAGTAGAAGTAAGGGGGCTGGGCGAAGACGGTGAGGTGGAGAGACTCTGCATTGATCTGAAGTACACAATTAGTTAGCATCATATTGATACTACAAATAACTAACTCTCTCACGTGCGAGAAGAGCCTCCCTGTCGAGAAGGCGGGCCGCGTGGCGGTGCTCATTGGCGAGCTGCTCCAACTGCGACGGCGTCCTATAACATATTTTGTGGTATTCTTTTGTTTAAAAGGTATCTAATCTTTTTTTAGGTTTATAAGATTAAAACACTAACATTTGGTGAGTGTTGAGTTCGTGAGGGAAGAGTGGGCGAGGCTGATGAGTCTGATGAGTCTGACTGCAATTAGTGATAATGTGGGAACATTGCAAAATGAGCAGCGCTACATAAAGAGACCAAAATGTGTAAAACAAAATGGACTTACAGGTTGATGAAGTGGACAGGAGGCGGCGGAGGAGAGGACTGGAGATGAAGGGTGTGCTGGTAAGAAGGTGCACGGCCTCCGCACAGCGCGAGGCGATCCCCCGAGGCCTGGCGATCCCTCTTGGGACAGTGCGAATGATTCTGAAATTATAGCATTTAAAAAATAGAAGATGATACAGACAACGGATTCAGCAAATGAAACCTTGGATTGGAGTGAGAAGGACGAGCAGAAGAAGGAGCAGAACGAGGGCGTGGGGGACGAGCGGAAGAGCCTGCGCCACGAAGAGAAGAGGACGACGAAGGGGGCGCCGAAGAGCGAGAGAGTTGAGCAGACGGAGCAGGCGGACTCGGACTGGACGGGATGCTCAGGGCTTCTTCTGAAAAAAAATTAAATTAAATATGTATAAAAAATAGAAAAAATATATGCAAAATTTACCATATTTTCTGATTGAGAAGGATGTTTCTGGCTCCCCTTTCAGATATCATCCTAAGCATCAAAGCCCCCTCATCAACTGTGTAGTGTCGTCGAAACCGCTCATGCAGACGGTTGTCGTCTGCATGAACGTGCTCGATGCCATGCTCCGCAAAAAACCCGAGATTTTTGAACTTGCGCGCGAAAGCAATACTATGTTCCGAAAGCACATGCAGCTTCGCCTTCCTATGTGCATTTTTCTCGTCAATGGCGAAGAAGAGCGCGACAAAGGAGACAACTTCCTTCTCGTAGCTTGCAATGTCCTCCTCGGAGAGCATTTCACTCTTGTAGAAACGGCCAAGTTAGTGAAGTCTCCAGCATGCTTCAGTCACTTTTCCAACCTTTTCAGCCAAAAATGGTGGAAAGGCAGATCTGTCAAGAACTTCAAAGATTTGTGGAATTGCTAAAAGTGCTCCGCGGCACTGGTTTCCCGTCAACTTCTTAAGGATTCCACGCTTGGGAACTCCAGTGGCATGAATGCTTATCCTGAATTGGTTTTTGAACCTATCAGACCAAATTTCGCGGGCGGAAGTGAACATCTTTTCGGCCTCCTCAACTTTTGCCCTAGCAGATGACATATTATTCTCGCTTTTACTTTGGAATGCGGCAATTTGAGAATGGAAAGGTTCAGAATTTGAGCAAGTATCACAATGTTCCCACGAGGAGGCATTTTGAATTTCAGCCATTGCACAGGAAATGTGGAAGGAGGAGCTGCACAGCTTGCAAGTCACCAGTTCAGATTCGCACTCATCGAATGAAGAGCACTTAACCAAGCACCAAATTGCTTTACAGTTAGAAACAACGCGCCTCCGCTTTGCCAGAGCTGAGCAGTTGCACTCACCATACATGCGCAGAGAGCGAACACGTGACAAAGATTCAAGGTATTTTTTTTCTCTGTCACACTTGTCAAGAACACTTTTCGCGCTTGCTACTCCTCTCTCCAAAGATGTCAACAACTTTGGCCAGTCATTGACATGAGTGACAACTTCTTGATCGAGGTGACCAGAATCCCGAAGTAACCACGAAAGATAACAGGACTCTGAAAATTCTAGCAAATGACCTCCTAGTCCAAGTGTGATGTGCAAGAAAGGAATAGCCAAGTGGTCAAGTTCTATCTCATGCACTGGCTCACCGCAGGATGCGCTAGAGAGCTGGGCCAGCTCACACAAATCCTTTTTAGATGGGGTTCCGCTGATCTGGCTTAGCACGTGATCGAAGCATTCCGCGTACAGTTTCAGACGTTCCAGTGTGCGCAAATCACCTCCTGTAACATCCCCATTCGATTCCCACCTAGCCTGACACCTGAAGCAGAAAGACTTGCTGCTACATCCTGAAAGTCCGCACAAGAGTCGCAATCCCTTAAGATCTGCAGCCAAGAACCACCTAATCCTCTTAGACACGCCAAATTCTTGTCTGGATGTGATGGCTGAGCACGCAAGAAAGATAGAACGAAGAGCCTTATGAACATTGTGATAATTCTCGTCTGCACAGAAATAGCCAAGAGCGAAGTGAGAATATGGAGAATTGGCGAGCAGAGCATCTATGCGGGTGATTGTAAGTTTGCAGATACCCGCGCCGGTATCCAAACTGAGGCCATACCATGCCTCTCCTTCAAACCCTTCCGGGAGCTGCTTCAGAGAGTCTTTGCAAACAATTCGCGAAATTCTTTCTAGCAACGCTGGGACATCCCGTGCAAGACAGACCGGGACCATCTGCTTCACTTTACTAATTTCTAACTCCATCATTTCCACAGAATACAACTTTCCTATCTCTTCCACCAAATTTTTCTCTGACTTGCGTAAACCATTCATGGAGGAGACATTCACACCCTTTGCCCGCAACAACTCGCACACAGCGGAAAGTTCCCTCCAAGTTAGGAAATTCTGCTTAAGAAAGTGCAGCTGCTCTGCATGTGACCAAGAAACGCATGGCGTGCGCGAACTACCAGGAAGGACGCCGAGTTCTTGAGAGATGCGCCCGAGGAAGTCACATGCAGCGGCAGGGGTGGGCGAAACGCCATCTTGCGCAGTGATCGCGGATGAGACATAATGCGCAACTTGTTGAACACGGCTAGCAAGATGGTAGGCAGTGAGCGTGCTAGCTGGCTTTCTGAATTGCGTAACACGCAGAGAACGAGGGGGCGGGGCGGAGGATTCCTTCTAATCTGCTTCACAAGCTCTTCCTTCTCGTTCAGACTAATTCTAAGCGCCTCCACAGTCGACTCAAGGTTCCTAATCTTGGTGGAAGAAACGCGAGCATTCTTATTCAAATTCGCAATAACGCGAAGCAATCCCTTGCTTCTCTCAGACTGTCTCATACATCCTTCACAGCCATTCCTAACGAGCCCCAGGTCACCTACTCCTACCTCAAAAACACGTTCCATCGCAACAACTTGCACAATAGGAATGCGCGCGCGAATTACTGACCGCTGTCGCTGTTCATCTCGTGCGGAGGAGGGCGTTGGAGTGGTGCGGAGGAAGAAGACAGCGCAGCGATTGACGGTAGAGCAGAGGGAGGCTTCACGTGCGAGCTCACCTGCAACAACAACAAGGAGCTTGAGAGGCCGGCTTAATTGAAGGAAGGAGTTTGAGCAAGGAGTACCAAGGAGTACACACATACTACAGTATACAGAAAGCGATGGATAGAGTTGTCATTTAATGGGACAAAGAGAGAAAGAAATTCAATCGGAAAGGGATACAAAGAAATAGAACTTGCATTTCTTCAATTTCACAAACTGAAGTTGACAGCCAACAGCCAATCCTAGAACGCAGCCAACAGCCAATCCTAGAACGCAGCCAACAGCCAATCCTAGAACGCAGCCAACAGCCAATCCTAGAACGCAGCCAACAGCCAATCCTAGAACGCAGCCAACAGCCAATCCTAGAACGCAGCCAACAGCCAATCCTAGAACGCAGCCAACAGCCAATCCTAGAACGCAGCCAACAGCCAATCCTAGAACGCAGCCAACAGCCAATCCTAGAACGCTTTAACACTTAGACACAGGAAAATATGGAACATATTCACACCGACAAACATCTATGTACGAGGTAAATAAAACTGATGATTTAGATTTCGTTTTTTTTTCTCATTAGTGTTCATATTCACTGTCTGTTTGAACGGGTGGAAGTGGAGAGGTTCTGAGTGGAAGAAATTTTCGTGCAAGATTTCAGATTTTGCTGTTTGTGTTTTATCTGTTGAAAATAAGAAGGAACGAAATCGGATAGGAGATCGTGGGAATATTTTGAGAAGGAAGAAAGAAAGCATAAGATCCCGGGAAGAGAATGCGAGTTGGCAGACAAGGCAAGCAGGGGATGGTAGCTCTCTTACGCATCCATTCCTTTTAATCATTCTATCAAGCTCTTATTATGTTAGCTGTCGGTGCTTCCATTAACAGTCAGACTGTTTTTATTCTCCACTCATCTCATTCTACAGCTCCCATTCTCACCCTCTCCCCCTCTCTTCTCTTCATTCTCTCTCCCTCTCTCTATCACTCTCTCTCTCGCTCCTTCTCTCTTTAGTCTTCTCTCTCTCTCTCGCTCCTTCTCTCTTTAGTCTTCTCTCTCTCTCTCGCTCCTTCTCTCTTTAGTCTTCTCTCTCTCTCTCTCTCTCTCTCTCGCTCCCTCTCTATTCCATTTCATCTTTCCCCATAGCTGCTTTCTATTCTCCTGCGTAAGCCACTTGAAAATGATCCGCGGAATGAAAAACGGTGGCGCTGTCATTTGGAATTTTGAGTAGACCAGTAACCCAGAGAAGAGGTCCATAGAAATGTTGAGGGAGGGGGAGAAGAAGGAAGAGAACCAGAGAGGAGAAAGAGGCAGAGAGGAGAGAGAGCAGAGAAAGGTAGAAAGGAGAGAGAGGCAGAGAAGAGAGGGAGGCTGAGAGGAGAGAGAGGCAGAGAGGATACAGAGAGTGGCAGAGAGGGGAGAAAGGCAAAGAGGAGAGAGAAGCAGGCAGACAGAGAGACGGAGAGAGAGAGATGAGGATAAAGAAAAAGCTTCGAAAAAAGCTCTACTACTGCTCAGCCAGTCATCCAAGGCACTATCTCAAGCACACGAAAACATGTTGTCCATCAAAGCATAAGCACCATGTGTTGAAGCCCACAGAGGCGAGAATTAGTAAAGGGAAGAAATATTTGGACCTCACTCACCGCACGTCCATACACTATGGCGCCAGTTTCAAAATTAAATTGATCAGCAGTGGATGCTGACAAATGGCTTGATTACTTTGAAGCTGCTTCCTCGCATAACTTTTTGTTATGCGCATAAGAGAAGCTTGCACAGCAAGTGCATTCACAGCAATACCTGAGCAACTTCAGCTTACTCCTATGGAGGTTTTTTTGTACGAAATATCCAAATATTTTTTACATATTTAAAAAAAAATCAGACGGTTGCATTTAGGGAGGAAAGAGAAACTCAATCATATTATTGAAAGGGGAGAAGAAACCAGAAATGAAGTGACGCGTCACATGGAAGATTCCGCGTGTAATTTACATATCGCACCTGCCGAAAACAGCAACGGTAAATAAAAACAACTGAACAGATGGCAGAGATAAAGAGAGAGAGAGAGAAAGGAAGAGAGAGAGAGAGTGAGAGAGAGAGAGAGAGATGAGACGAATAAGGGACAGTTAAAGATAAAAGAGGGAAATCGACGGTGTTTTAGTCAGACGCAGCGAAACGAATTTGCCCGTGATATTGGGGAAGAAAACATTAATTTTTAGTGATAAAATAAATTAGAAAAAGCAAAGACAACAGTAGAGATGAATGGTTATTTGCTCGATTGAGATATCAGTCAACTGTCAAGAAGGAAAGAAGCCAATAGAGCCATGCTCTTCTTCTTCCCAAGGCAGGGATGAAGAAGACATCTTCTGTCTTCAGGACTCGCTTGATACCCTCATGGCATGAGAGGAAGAGAAGACAAATGGAAGGATTGACTGTCAAGCAAAGAAGGCAAGGAGGGACTTAGCCTGCAAGGGAGAGCACGGAAGGCTCTATAGTGCCGATGTTTGTGATTGAAGAGGGATAGGAAGGGCAGGTAGAGAGACAGAGACAGAGTGGAAGACAAAGAGGAAGAGAGATAGCGACTGATGGAGAGCGAGATAGGGATGAAAGAAGCAGAAGGTGAGAGAGAGAAAGAGAAGGAGAGAGTGAAAGAGGGAAGGAGAGAGAGAGAGAGAGCAGTGGAGTGAGAGAGTCAATTACGGGATGAGATGAAACTGGGGAGGAAAGAGGAAGTCATTCGGCGTCAGAGTGCAAGATGAGCCTTGAGGAAGAACCTCCCGGGACGACTAATGGACGCGGTTACTTCCACTTAGAAATCTCTTTTTTTATTCATAACACAGAAACGACCACTCCAAGATATGTCATACCGTGGAAATGAACGCATGAGTTTCGTGATTTTCCATGCCACATTTCATTAACACATGCACGTCGAATGAAAACATTCCATTCCCTCAATAATAGTATCCATCAGTGATGAAGTGTAGACAGTGAGGAGAAAAGTGATTTGAACTCTTTACTTCTTGAAGAATGCTTAGCAATAGAAGGTCAAGCCGATTGGAAAAGAAAAAAGGGGCAGATTCGAATGATGATATTTTGGCAACTACGAGAATGGTCTGTGACTAACTCGGCCTCTTTGGTGCACAAGAATACAACTAGAATCCAGTTTGATACCTACAAACAATGAAGACGAGAATGACAATCATGACAACGGAAGACTGGCTGCATTCACAACGGATTACATTTTCCAGGAGACAAAAGATTACAAAAGGAGATCGAGCGCTAATTATGTTAGGAATCAAAAGAGTAATGATATACTGCAACATCTCTAGTACATATGTCCATAAGATATTAATAAGCGACAATAAACGATTCTTACTAGCACTTCCAAAACTCGTCAACTTCCATTAACAAACATTACTCCTCGTTGGAATGGCGTCCAAATTATATACTAACTTTTCAAACTTAGCTAAAGCAGGCAATGCTTCTAAGGGATAAACATTTACAAGAAACCGGAAAAGTTCGCTGGGATTTCGATGATATTCTTTTAACTCTTTTCCCGCCAAGTCAGTAACCAAAAAACATGTCTAATAAAACGAGTAGGATACGATATCAGAGAAGAGACACTGACTGCTTCTAGCTTTGCTGTCCACTGATATCTCATACAGAAAGCGAAAAGAATAATAAATGCAATTACCAGTGGATCCAGTAAAGCAGAAAATCTGTTTCAGTCACCGAAGAAGAGCGGAAGAGAAGTGGAAAATGGAGATTGCAGCTTCCGCAACTCGTCTGCAAGCACACAAATTTAAGCAAGGACGAACAACTTTGTTTGAGATTCTGAGAAATTGTAAAGCTCTATCACAACACATTTTAGTTCCTTTTTTTAAAGAAATGAATTTGAAAATAAATACGTTTCTGTGGGCAGTGCTGAAAGAAGTTCAGTGCACAACTCTGGACAAGGAGTTGGGGGGGGGGGGGGCAGACCAAGAATTCACGCATTCCACCAGGCCGGAAAGGTACAGGTATAACAAGATATATGCACCTCCCTTTTCCAGCTATGCATACGTGTAAGAAAAAACTTGAATGAAAGAACAGCGAGCAAGCAATCACTAAACATTTGCTTGAACAATTTCTCTCCGAAGAAATAAATGTATATTTAATAAATTGGTTGTCGGCTTGGAAAACAAGCCGATAATTTTACACGAAACTTTATTTCAGGTGAACAGGAAGGGATCAGCAAATGAGTACGAAAATCAAAGCCCCGTACTCAAACAACATATCCAGAAATTCTCATTTTCAACATGTGGAAATAATTATGGAAATGGCGTTGCAGGGAAAGGTGAAAACTATGATTAGCAAGGAAGCAAAGACTCACGAATGGACACGTTGAGAGCGGCAGCCCATTCGATGCAACGTTGGTAGAGGAGAAGCAGACAAAAGGAATCCATCGATGCGTAGCGCAGCTGAAACACAGCCAGGCGAGCTAGGCATCATTCAAGTCAAAGGAGGAATATATACCTGCTTATCGCGAAGAGGCCTCCGATTCCAAACAGAACATTGCTCAGTCTTATCCAAGGGACGGCCCAGCATCATCTCACAGAGAGCGGACAAACCACGAGAGACAACACGAGATTCCGCCTCAAGAAGATAGAATGAAAGAGAGACGAGTCATAGTGAATAGAGATACGGAAAATAGTCGTTGGGAACAGTTGAGAAAGCTAGAAGAATAAACTACCTTCGAAGTCGCCTGCATTTGCTCCAGGGAACCGGCAACTGAAATTAAAGGTAATCAATTCAACAAAAATTTATTTATTGATATTCAAAACATAACGAAAGTAAGAAAACGAGCAAAAGTTGAATGACAAAAAAATTTAGAATTACCGTGTTCAGCAGAGCCCGCCTGCTTGGCCGTGGACACTTCCTCATCTTCCGGTTGGCTGCCCACTTTATTTCCATTCTTCGGTTCTTCCAGCACTCCCTTCACTCCGAATTCCTCGAGGAGTGCCTCGCCGTCCTCTCTCTTCTTGCTCTCCGCAATCAGCTAAATCTTTCTCTTACGAACTGCATTTGAAAAGAGACATGAAAATACGAACAGCAGCCACGAGCTTTCCTATGCAAATGAGATTGCGTGGGCTGTAGAGAGAAGCACATTTGGGAATCGCAGCACGGAGTTGAGCCAAGTCCTCGTGGAACTGGAAGCCTTCAAAAAAGCAATATTTCTCCTTCGACCACTCCTTCCGTAGTCATACAAAAACTCCCCCCCCCCCCAAACATCCTCCGTCTCCATCCACATACCAATCTTGAGGATGTTGTCATTCTCAAACAACATCTTCATGAAGGACGCCAGGTCTTCGTTGTTGATCTCGTCCACGTCCACAATGAAGATCTAGAGATTGAATGATCACTTGAAGAATAGAGAAGGGAGTGGAAGTGCAGACCGCGTGTCTGAGAGCGACTTGGAGAATGGAGGCAGCAGAGAAGCCCTGGTACGCACTCCACTCCGCGTCCAGCGCCACCGTCACTTCCTTATTCTGGAAAATGGCACTTCTCACCAAACATTTACTTCTTCCAATATTACAAAACATATATCAGCAAATATAAGAAAAGAGAAGTAGAACAGAACCTGCTCGAGCATTTTGGAGAGGAAAACGGAAAAGGCCACGAGCTCCTTCGACGTGCCAATGAAGGTGAGAGCAGTGCAATCTGAAGGGAAGTTCAGATGAGTCTCGTCCACTTCAGTCAGAGGATTTGCCATCTTCTTGTCGGAAGAACTGCAATGGAAATCTGGCTTATAGTAATTATATTAGGAAAGGAAAGAGCAATGATCAATTAATTAATGAAGGAAACTATTATTAATACGATGGAGCGTAGCTAGAACAGCAAAAAAGGAACAAACTTCCAGCAGACGTGACGGGGCGAGCCTCGACTTAAGTCGATTTTCCTCCAGAACTGCGATGCCTCGATGTCGTTGTATTCATTCTACAAATAAATGACTGCTTTCTTTTCCCGTGAATTGAACCGTCGTTTAACCTGAAGCATGCCCACAATCATCTTCCTTAGGTTTGGTCTCTGATGCAGAATACTCCAGAGCAACTCATGCAGGTTCTCTTGCTGCCATTGCTGCAATTCATCAATACTCATTACGTAATCATCAAAGGCTATTTCGCAACCATACAAGAATAGTCTTCAGAACGACGTTCTCTAGCAGTAATAAAAAAATAAGTTCTAACCTGTTCGACGTAGGTCTTTTTCATGTATTTCTTCAAAGCCGCGAAGGCCCAACCAGCATTAATAGTCGCTTCATACTGGTGCACTAGAACGTATTCATGGTAACCTTTGTTCGAGTTCTTTCCACATCCTCACCTCCTCTCAACTCATTCATCAAAGCGATAATGTTGGCTTCGAACTTCTCCGCAGTCCATTTCAAGCTCTCTTGATGTTGCTCGAGATGTGATGGGCAGAACTTCCTTAATAAAGCACTTGTTAGAAATTGAAAGTGCAACGAAAATATCTCTGAATTAATTTACTGAGTCAACAACAATCGTTCTAATAGCAAAAAAAAGATGTACTTCCGCAATAAGGTAAAGCAAGTAAACTCAAAGAATGACCTGAAGCTGTGATTCTTTGATGCGTTTTCCGCTTCGCGTAGAACTTCTCTACAAGACTCACGGAATTCCGCCGTCCGATTCGATGCGAATGACTTGAAGCATTCGTTCTCTCACAATTCTTTCGTCTTCTTCATATCAAATACCTCGACAGTAGAAGCACGGAGAGCGCCGAGAGAAGCAGCCACTCGCAGGGCTTCCGCCGTCTCGAAGTAACGAGAAAACGTTGGGTGGTGCATGAAGAAGATCGTTGCCACGAAGCTAAAACATACAATTCAATCTTCTGTTCCCTAACATTTGTTCATATTCAACTACTACAATACTACGTGGAAATGCTGTTAACCTTGCCTTTCCCTCAAGGATTGCTTCGCTCACAAGATGGCCGACAAATTCCTTGCGTTGCATCAATTGCAGAATGTAGATTACAGTGCTCCACACCTAATAATAACTGTTATCTCTCAGATAAAAGACTAGTATCAGATGATACCTTTGCTTCGACTGGAAAGTCAACGGGAAGGAGAGCAGTGAGAATGCGTCCGACTACGGGAAGATCAAGAGGGCGAGGCACGAGGCGGATGTTCTTCTTAATCAAATCAAGCTATTCAGCTCGGGAAAAGACCGTATGAACACCAGGAAGATTACGTTTTTGAGAAAAATACAAACATTACGAATTATTCGAACAAAGGCAAAAATACAAACAGAAACCAACACTTTTCTTGTTCTTAGGTGCCGAGGAATACTCTTCCGATTTAATCTCAACATTCTTGCAGACAACTGAGACGAACACCTGCAGAAAAGTGACAGGAACGAAATATTTATTGAAGTACTTAATCACCTTAAATACGAGAGGAGCAACTGCGGTTGATTTTGTGAGGCCAGCATTCACGTAGAGATGACCACTCGGATGAGTGATCGCAAAGTCAGGAAGGTATTCGAAGATGTCGACGAAGAGCGAAATTGCCTACAAAGTCAACTTTTAAAGCACTATCAAAGCATATTCCGTAAACAAGACAGAGAACTTTTAAAATTAACAACCTCGTCGTGGCTGAGTGACTTCGTAACTTCCGCTGCAATGTCGGCGAAGGGGAAAGCAGGAACGACGCTCTTGTCTTCCCGATTGCTCGGATATCCGCCACTGCTTCCATTACGGCGGTTGCTGTCGTCGGGAAGCTGCATACTTTGAAATCAATATCAACAAATCACCTTATCATCAATCTCAAAACAGTTGTCAACTTATCAACGGAAGCACAAAAGAAACCTTGCAGCCGCGTAGAATTGCAGAGAGTGTCGAACGGATCAGATTGAATCGAGCTTCATCTCCAGATATTGTGATGCCCTCACATGACATAGCACCTGGCATGATTGGCGAGATAATACACGCAAGGTAGTACTTACAACCTTTCATCATAATACGAAACATGGATCACTCACAAGGCAGACGAAAAGGGAACAAACACCCAACAAAGGATATGACACAGTTTACAAGCAATGCCCCAGTAAACCATGAAAGCTGCAGCGCGAATTGACGCATCGCGGTTCTCTAATCTACAGTCCATGCTTGGCGATAACCCGATTTGCCCGAGACCCATGACAATGATTGATGCAAACACGAATCGTCGGCACAACATTTATCTCATAGACTCTTCTAAAGAAGGCCTTTAATTCCTCTAAGCGAAGTTTTCACTCTTCCTTGGCTGCGAAATGTGAACAAAAGTACATAAATATTTATCTCTCATCGTGGGAGGTCAAGGTTCAAACAGACATAATACCCGATATTGGACTAATGAGAACACATTTGTTAAGCTTTTCAATGCTACGACAGACGGTTGAGCATCTAGCTCATTGGATGGACCAGGTTGTTGAATCTCTGAAACTCCTTGGATGAGTCGGATGTCTCGAAGAGAATTGTGAAGAGAATATGATCCAGACAAGGTATTCGGTGTTCGACTTCTTCAAGGAGACGAAGGAGGACGCGGTCACGGAAGCCACGCAGAAGACGCTTACGGAGGTCGAAGTCAGGACAACTCTTCTGCACATACAAACTGTTTACCATCGAGCTTATTGTCAGAGAGTGAGAGAGAGAGAGATTGAGAGAGAGAGAGAAGATGGAAATAAGAACGAAATAAAGGAAAAGAGAGTGATGGGAAGGATGAAAAGACAGCAATAGAATACCTGTATGGGATAGAGAACGGCCTCTAGCACGGGAAGAATGTCCGCCTGGAGTGTCTCCCAGAGCAGCAGCAGCTTGCCCACTTCGCCATTCCCGTCATGCCTTACAATTACACAGTTTATGCATTCTCATGTGTATCTTCACTTGTTGATATCTCCTCTTCAATGGTTAACCTCTTTTCTCAAAACAATCGCTATATAATTCTCTCTCTCTCTCTCTCTCTCTCTCTCTCTCTCTTTAACGCTTTATATTTATGTTCATTAAAAAGAATTATTGTAAGGAACTTGAATGCAGCAGCGAGGCCAGCCGGTTGGCAGCGAAACTCTTTGCAAGCATTGTTCTCGATGGCCGAGTCAGCCGCACCTTTCTGTGAACAAATGGGTTCTAATGGAGACATTTGAGATGAGAAGCGAGAGAAAGAGAAAGCGAGAGTGAGAGAGACAAAGAAAGTGATAGAGAAAGAAAGCGAAAGAAAGAGAGAGAGAGAGAACGAGAGAGAAACGGAGAGAAAGAGAGAGAGAGAGAAAGAAAGCAATAGAGAAAGAAAGCAAGAGAGAGAGAGAACGAGAGAGAAACGGAGAGAAAGAGTGAGAGAGGAACAAAGCGGGAGAGAGAGAGAGAGAGGGAGAAAGGGGAACAAAGCGGTAGAGAAAGAGAGGGAACAGAGAGGGAACGGGCAGTAAAATGAGTTTGACCTCAGCCTGGATAAAGAGGGCAAGATCCTTGTGCTGAGCGGAGCTGAGTCTCTCGATCCGTTCAGTGAGTCCGAGTCTCTCTTCCCAAGACAGTGTCAGTGTCCCTTGCAGAACACTCAGAATCGTCAACTCAAATCTGCCCGGAATATAAATTAGACAACAGGGAAATTGCCCAATTAATTTAAATGAATTACACATTAAGAGAACGAGCCACTCGGACTAAGCGAGCCGCGCTTTCCGGAGGCTAGCAATAAGGCACAATTATTATAAATACAGAACTTGGAGATCAATTGGATCCCTCTATCAGTTCTATCCCACTCTCTATCTCTCATTTATTGTCATTTTCACATGGTATCTCTCTCCTTCTTTCTTTTTCCCTCTCACTCTCTCTTCTTTCTACTTCACTCTCTCTACCTCTTTCCTTCTTTATACTTCCCTCCTCTCTCTCTCTCTCCCTCAATCTATTTCTTTTACTGACGGTTATATGCAGTGAGAAATGCAGAAGAAGACCGCCAGATGACCGTATCCGGGATTCCTTTCATTCATAGGCCGTGGATAAAAAACTTGCTTCTAAAATATCGGCCAAATCAATCAGATGGAAGTAGAACTTATAATCACGATAAGCTTTCTCGCTCGGGGCATCGCTCTCCTCTTTTCTTTTCTATCTCCACCATTTCTTTCTCGCTCGCTCCCTTCGTCTTCGTCCTCTCTCCCTTTCGTCTTCTCTCTCTCTCTCTCTTGAACATCTCAACCTAATGACACCTCCATTGCCTGCAAACTAGGATGCCTTCCCTCTTCCACATTCCTTTACCTTATCACATAGGACAGCTGGCACTGAGAGAATGAAATGTAGGCTTAATTTCCTCGTTTTTCTCTCTAGCCTTCTAAAGACAGCGCCCAGCTCAAACTCCATCTCTCTCACAAACGATCAGACTCGTGGTTTCTATTACGTGACTAATATCACAATGTCTTCACAGTTTATTGGCTTCTACAGATTTTATATCAGTAAATGGGAATACAAATAAATGAAAACAAGCTTGAATGAGAAAGAAACTAACGAATGCGTGGCTTTCGTAAGCAAATGCATTTAGCAAGACACGAGAAAAAGAGAAAAGAAAATAATATAGGGATCAAAAGGGGATGTCATCAGACAGAACAGAATAAGTCAGGGAAAGGGGCTAGAAAGCGAGAGAAGGGGGCGGGGAACTCAATCCACTACACATACAATAAAACTAAGCTTATCACCATTGTTGGCTGGTGATATGGAATAACAAACAAGGACGGAACAAGACTAAAAAAGAAGATACAAACACAGAGAACTATTTCATAGCACAGTGGCTATTCTAAGTGTGTATCAGTAATCATATAAGTTGTAGATATTCGACATCGTTTGGAAACGTTCTAAAAAAATAACCGTAAATAATTGAAATTAACTGAAAAGAGATGCATCATTCTTTGAGAACAGAAACAACAAACAAGACTTCGTAGTATACCGCGTGATAGCGAATATGCATGCATTCCCGGCATCTTAACGACGAAAAAAACAACAACAAGCGTACCTGACAATCGAATGGGAAGAAGGGAAATCATCACAAGATCGCTGATAACAACGGGATTAGCCCCAAGGGGTATGACGATGAGAGAGAAGAGAGTCGAGGGGGTAGCAGGACCATTTAGGAGGGGGCTCCCGCTGGACGGGGGGCAGATGAGTGGACGAGGAACTGTTCGGGTTGCGGCGACGGCCGTTTCTGCCAGTCTGGCACTCCTCAGAACGACTGCTCTGTCTTCTCCTGTTCAAACGAGAAGGAAAACTCAGGAAATCAGCTGGTGACTTTTCCATGGCATTGCGCAAACTAATCCAATACATCAAGTCAGATAAAAGGGCATATCAAATCACTTTACAATACATTATTGGTGGGCTCAAATTTGAAATGTGCCGGTCTAAATTACGCTTCATTTTCTTGCCATATTTAGTGAAAAATCCATGCACTTAAATGCTGGAAATAGTAAACCTTCGACTTCATAGAAAGGTATTACATAAACAACTATTTCAAAATCGCGATATGTCACTCACCTCTTTGGATCCACTTGTAACTTGGCCCTAACAGAATTGGAAGCAGCCCGGGACGACTTGGCAGCGCGGTTCTTGTCTGCGACACTTTCCCAGAAGAAAAGTACATCCGATACCTGAACGGGAATTCTCTACATGGATAAAGATCAGAATGACATGAGAACAGACAAGAAGATAAAGAAGGGGGGATGAACTGAAAAGAAGAAGAAAAAGAGAGCCAAGCCTGGTCGTAGTTCATGGGCCGTCTACAGACGTGTTGCAATCGATCCCTGGCTGTCCTCAGTCCGACCAGAGAGTACGGCCCCGACTTGTCGCGTCGCTCCTGCAACAAATATCCTCATCATTCAGCAAAGTAGAAAAACAAAAGCTTTCAACTTTTGATTTGTAGTAATTAAGGAGTATGTATTCGATCCAACCAGAAAGGGATAATCATGACCATCGTCCGAATCGGCGAAGACCAGATTGAGATGGCTCTCGAAAGTAGATGCAGTTGGACGAATGGGAGAACGGAAAGGAGAGGGAGGAGAAGAAGAGGGAGGAGAGAGTGGAGGAGGGTAAGGGAAGAAAGAAGGAACAGCAGCAGAAGAGGAAGGAGAGAGTGGAGGAGGGTGAGAGAAGAAGGAAGAAACAGTAGAATACGCCGGCGGAGAGGAGAGAGGAGAGGAGTGGTTGAAAGAGGAGCAGGGAGAGGGAGAGCAAGAGGCATCTCCAGGCAGGTAGAAAGTGCAGCCAGATGGAGAAGATGTCGATGGAGTGGAAGAGATCTTCGCTCCCGCGGTGCTAGCCATTCCTCCAGGCGGATACGAAGCCTCAAGAGAAAATAATTTTTTCTTCGGTTTTGGCCTAGTTTGAAAGTAAAACAATATAAATAACTAATATCATGCACAACTGAAATTGAAGTCACCTGTATCTCCTGACAGTGCGCGGGATTTCCAGGTTGAACATTGTGGAAGACGTCAGGACCAGGCATTCCCGGTCCATTATAAAACCGTTGATGTTGTGGAATTGCGCTGCAATGATCCGTTCAGTCTTTCTATTCAAAGGATGAAGACCGACCTCTGCATTCCCCAGTGGAGAAGATGTTGAGGAGGGGGCGGAGGGGGAATCAAGTGAAGGAGCCGTGGAGGAGGTGGATGAGGAGGGTTGCAGCGCATGAGAGAGAAGGGCGGAGGATTCATTGGAGGGAAGAGCATCCCTGGAGGGGAGACATTCTGATGACCAGGTTGAGGAGGCATCCCGTGCATCCATCCACCAGCACACTCGCTATCCCTCAATATGGACTTCTTTAACTTGGCAGGCAAATTAGAATCGAAAAAAAGGAGGGGCTTTCAAGAGCTCACTTTGCTCATCCTTGTACTAGGACAAACGTCCACGAAAAACCCTAATGTCAAATTAATTGCGAAGCACTCTTACAGTTAATAATTAGCAAATGTACGAAGCTTACATATGCCGGAGAGAGCTAGAAAAGGACAAGAATGGATGTTATTGTAGACTTTGCACATTAATTGTACAGAACATCGTCCTTATTGTTAGTAGACCTGATTTGAGAGATCATCGTGCAAAAGAAATGAGTAATGTTTGATAAGAAAGGAGTTAAAAATTGAAGCTCAGCACGAGAAAGGTTACACAGATGGTGTCAATTGGCAATGAATCACACTCAACTAGAGAAATTAGACGAGAGATGTAGAGGCCGCGAAGAAGAAAAAAGGAAGAGCGCATGAGATAGTCAGAATAGAAATGCAGAGTTTGGAGCAGACGTAAAGAAAGAAAGAGAAAGAGAGCGTGAAAGAGAGAGGGAGAGAATTGCAAAGGATGAATCTGTAGAAAAATATTCATAACCACAAAAGTTGGAAAGCGCATTTGATAACGGATGGAAAGCGATAAACTGAAACGCATGTGATAAGTCAGGATTGACACACGCTTTCATTTCCCAGATACCAACTCATATGAGCGCGTGATGGAGATCCAATGTAACCATGAACCCACCACTGCTGAAGACCAAGCCGAGGTCTACGACCCTTCATCTTCTTACAATCACGCCAAACTTCTGCTGCAGCTAACAAGAATCTCTGACGAAATTCATTTCGAAAAATAGCGAGAGCCAACTCGTTAGAACATGTCTGCTCGGGGTTCGCCCGATCTTAGCGTGTAAAGAGTAGGCGCTGAGTAATCTTAGAATGTCGGCTGTTTTTAATCTCATTTTTCAAATAAAGTTCGACATCCGCAAACACCGCAATATGTGGTTAGATCGAAGAATAAAGAACCCTAGCAGGAATCCAAAAAAAACTCTCCCGCATGAAATAATTTCAAAAAGTACCGTATTTTTATTAACTATAAAGGGTAAATCCTTTGAGGACCTTAACGTAGTTAATACACGATATATGCGCGAGATACGGACGATGACGATTTAAACGCGAAGAAAACGTGGTACACGGCCGTGAAATAGACACCTTGATGAAATAACAGAAAATTCGCTTGAAATTTTAGTCATGTTTTGTAAGCGTTTCCCATCTCATTTTCAATGTAGTTTTAGGCGTTTCATACCAGCTTCCACTTTTTTTTGCGATTTATCCATGCCTCGGAACTTTGCTACGACTTCAAATAGTTTTTGTTTTGTCGGAAACAATTACGCTTACACCTGCATTCTCATTTCAGCTTCAGCTATGGTACTCGTCACTTTTAAGACGCTTACGCAAGAAGTTTTCAAGCTCGAACTCGATCCATCTCAAAAGGTTACGTATATTTTCTTCTTGTTGGGCAGTAACCTCGTGTCATGCTACACAAAAATTTCTGTGAGAGAATGTTGCACAAATGTTGAAACTACTCTTCCCTTCGCAATAAATTACTCGTAGAAAACATTTCTTTCTTTATCTATTTCTTTAACAACGCTTTCTGAATTGGCATGCAATGATTTACTATTAGGGGCACCTTTTTGCAGATTTCCGATGTCAAGCAGAAAATTTTCGAGGAACGTGGGGACGCTGTGGACTTGCAGAAGCTTCTTTACAACGGCAAGGTGTGCTATTCTTACAGCGTCATTCAAGTTGAAAGTTGCTAATATGCTGCATTTAAAGTTAATTTTATTCGGAGCATTTGTCGTCCATTTTGGATTCTCATTTAGCTTATTGGTAGATCATACAGTTGTTACTTCGAGGTACTGGACGATGCTATCACCGTTGGCGACGCGGCCATCGACCCCGATCGCTTCGTGGTATGCATGGTGACTCGGGTAAGTCTACTGCTCCTTCCGTACTCCCATAGAGGCACCCTGATATCTTAAGGGATTATTCAATTTGTTAGTGTTATCTGCAGAAAAGTAAATCCTTCGATTGATTGAACCTACGATGCTATTAATTTTTACATCTACAGTTACTTTTACGATAAAATTTTCGATTGAAGAGAGCGGTGTTTTATTCCTTTTGCTTCAGAAGAAGCCGGCTGCTCCAGTGGCCACTCCTGCAGCTGCCCCTCCGGCCACCACTGCTCCCCCTTCTGCTGCCCCTGCCGTCCCCTCTCCAGCTGTAGCTCCTGATGTTCCTGCAACCACTCCTTCTACTGGTTCGGCGTCTTTCTTGCAATTGAAACTGTGACATGGGTGGTATATTGGTAGTAGTTTCGGTTGAAAATTTAAGTACCCGGGTTCGATTCCCGGTCTGGTTTCTCACTACTTGGCCTATGATGATAAAAGGAATTACCGGTTGACTGTATGTGAGAAAAACTTGCGGCAATTTCTGAGGCTTTTACAACCGCCTAGTGTGCCATATATTAGCTTTTTTTGTCTATGTAAAAAAAAGTTGACTTTTTTAAAGCTCCAACTCTCGCAACTGTACCTGCTCCCGAGCAAGGCGGAGGCCAGCTCTCTGCTGAACAACAAACCGCACTCGACACTATCATCAATATGGGATATCCCAGGGACCAGGCACGTCATTTACTTCCTTTCACTTCAGTTGTTGTTGGTTGCCATGACATTCCACTGTTGTTGTCTTTGGCTATATGGCGATTAGTTTCTCAAGAAGAGATTGTTGAAGGCGCTGTTCGCTCTGCAAGCTTCGAACTTCGATGGAAACCAGGCCATGAACATTCTCCTCGGTGGCATCGAAGAAGCGGTTCCATTTTTTAGGAGTTTTTATTTTTTATTTGATATCGCGATTTGGCAGTTTCCATTTTGTATGGATGGTTTCGGGTGGATGTTCAGTTAGAGTTGGCTGTTTTTAGATGGGCGCAGCGGAGGCAGGCGGGGCGGTGGCTGGAGCGGACGCGGGAGGCGTGGCCTTTCCCCCCGGCATCATGGACGCATTGGGAGGACAACATGAATGCCAGTTTTGGCTGTCTCCTGTTCGGTGTGCTTGACTCTGTCCCTTTGCAGCTCCTCTCAGTGCTCTTCGTATGCTTCCACAGTTCGACGAGCTCCGTCGGCTGGTTCCTTTTTCTTCTTCTTCAATTTCATCTCCGCGGTCCTGCATGAAAGCAAAAGAATGAAACTAAAGAACTAACAAGTATCGATGGTACGTTGAAGGTTCGCGAGAACCCGGAGATGCTGCCCGCAGTCCTCGAGCAGATTGCCACTGCCAATCCCGATCTCATGCAGCTCATCACTGGCCACCAAGAGGAATTTGCCGCGCTCATCAACGAGGTATTTTTTGACTTAAATTTTTTACGATATTCGGAAAGCGGTAATGACTACGGTACTTGCAAATGATTGGTGAGTGTTCAGCCCGACAGCGATGAAGTCATGGGCGGCGCCGAGGCTGAGCAGCAACTCAGAAACCGCGGAGTTGCTCGCATCCAGGTGAGCATTCCTGCTATCCATTTACTCTTTCTGTTCTTTCTTTCAGTTTTCACAAATTAGAAGTGGAGATAATCTGTATATGTTTGTTCTGAAAGGGCCAGGAAGCAGTATGTCCTTGTTTCACTGATAAGTTTATTATGTAGTTGGGATATGTTTATTTTGCCAGGTGACCCCTGAGGACAATGCAGCTATCGAGCGACTGAAGTCGATGGGATTCCCTGAGGGGCTCGTTGTTGAGGTTAGCTAAGCTACGCATCTTTTTCGATATCTAGTAAATTATAAGTTATTTCCAGGCCTATTTCGCATGTGAGAAGAATGAAGATCTGGCCGTCAATTACATCCTGCAGAGGATGGACGAAGCTGCTGTTTGTCGTTTTCTTTGAATGAGCTATTTTTTTCTAAATATAATTGTCTCTTACACTTTTAAATTAAAGAATATTTTATGATGATTGCATTTTCTTCAGGATGCCCTTGGAGAGTAGTCGCCACAGACTCCGCGCTGTACCCTGCCACGCATTTTTATTTATTTTATTATTTGACCGATTATTGGATTACATATTTCTTCATATAAGTGACATTTATCTTAAATTACTGCTGGAATAATTTGGAACTGGAATAGCGCGAATTCTCTCTCTTGTTTCGATTGGTATTGTTTCTGCATAAGTCCCTCTCTCTCTTGTTTCGATTGGTATTGTTTCTGCATAAGTTTGTGTAGAACCCGTGAGTTATTCGTTCCTCTCAGTACCTCGGTCAATCCATTCACCCGTTACTGTATTACTGTAAGACGAGGTTCTCACAGAGAATACGACGAGGAAACATTGCCGTGTTGGTTTACTATTATCTTGGAATGCGCCGGTACAAGTGGCGATGCTAGCAAAATCATGCCAGCTTCAGCAATCAATTCGTTTAAATATTGCTTCTGTTAAATGTACCGCTACTATTCTCATATTATTCGAACGATAAATTTTATTATTTAGTTCTTGATCTTGTCATGGCGATGAGGAACGTGGCTAAGAGCGTTGAATACCTATTAGGGAAATGTGGAAGGTTTTAGGAAAGCACTGATGTTATTGAGATGGAAAAGGAGGATTTTGAACGGGAACAAGAGGAGCGGAAAGAGTATGTCAAGAACATTGGCATTGAGTACCGCTTTGGGTGCTATGAAGTAAGGATTTTCCATGTGTCTTCCGACAGCGAATTCTGCTTATCAGACATGAGACGCTTGCAGGAGAAACGCGGAGATTCATGCCATTTGTTAGGCGAATACATGGAGGCCATTGAGCAGAACATGAAAGCGGCACTTACGTTGTTCAAGTACCTTTGTTTTGGGTCTTCAAATGTGGTAGCTTCGTTCACATCATTTTGCGGTAATATCATTAAGGCAAAACTGCGAGCTTCGATCGTATTCGAAGTCGTGCTTCAAGTATGCGATGTACTTACTGGCTGGCAAAGGTGCACCCTATTTCATTCCTCTTGCTTTCTATCTTTTCGAAGTTATCACTACGCTCTTCTAGTGTTGTAGAATGCACTCCGTCACTAAAGGAGATGCAGCGACCACTTGAAATTGCGTGCGACAGCGACATCTCGCAGGTTTCTTCTCTGACTAGTTAAGCTTTTGGAGATGCCTGTTTTGTCTCTATGAAGAGCACCCTCATTCTTAAAGGGTTGTCGCTACTTGGCCCTCGTGCACTGGAATGCTGAGAAGGAGAAGCCAGTCGACAGTGCCAAGGCCGAGAAGTATATGAAAAAGTAAATTCTTCGCGTGTCAGTTTTCCTAGTTGTTAAGATAGATTTTTTTTTTAAAGATATTTTGAGCTGAATGGCTGTTTTTATTAGTTTGTTTATTCGTCGAAGTATTCAGAGCGTGCTCGCTGGAGGACGGAGAAGCGTGCTGGCTCTTAAGCACGTGGTACATGGGAGAGAGAGCCAAGTTCAAGACGAAGAGAAACGACGATGCCAAGGTGCGTGGAATTGAACAAGAGTGCTTCTACTATTCTCGTTTTGAAGGAAGTGAACCGGTCGAATATTGGGAAGTTGGAGCGAGACATGGAGAAGTCACTCGAGTACGGAATAAGAGCATGCGATTTCCACATCGCCCAGTCATGCACCAACGTCTCCCGGTATCATTCCGAATGCTCACATGCTCGAATTATCCTTCTCTTTTTCTGTTTATTCATCCTAAGAAGGACATCGTTCTTGCAGGATGTTTAAGATTGGCGACGGAATAGAGAAGAACCTTGAAAAGGCAAAGGAGTATGCTGTTAAGACCAAGGAAATCGTTGATATTCTGAAGTCCAAAGACTCGAATGCAGGCTTTACGGGCTGAGATTGAGATTCATGACTGTTGTCATTTATGAAGAATTTTAGCAATTTAGGCTTTTACTAATTCGTGCCTTTAATATTACCTGAAAAGCTACTATTTCGTTAGTCCTGTTCCAGCAAGCAGTTCGTTAATAATGGTAGGCTTCATTTGAAGATCTGGATTAAAACACTTCGAATATCTGCTTGGCTAATTGTTTTTGAGGTTTTCAACCAAATTTAACATACTGGTGTTGTTTGGGGTTTTTGAGTTCTTGACATTGAGCTTGAGATTGGTTTATTTGTTTGTTATTGATTCTTGCAAGACCGAGGGCATGCAAAGGAGTGCGGGACGTTTGATTCGTTTCCCGTCTTTTGTTCGCAGACCTGAGGCTGCAGCACAACCTGCCGGTGCTGGGACTCTTACCAAGGAGCAACAGGTTTAGAAGCCGTTTCCTTTTAGTTTCATGGTTACAATGAAGTGGATGCTGTGTCAGGAAAAGCTACGTGGACATGCGAGTAGTCTGGTAGTGAGAAGTGGAGAGAGAGCTCCGCGGTCTCATCCAACTGGGGGCGACACTCTCGACCTGCTAACTGACGTCACTCAGGATCAGAAAGATGCTATTCGGGCACGAGGGTGAGTCATGGAGAATGGATCTTCTTATATTTACTCTTTCTATCCACATGTTTTCACATTCTTTAATAATTACATGAGGATAGTAGTCGATTTAGTTTCGAATCTTATTGTGTTGGTTGCAGAGTAGCAAAGTATGCTTATTCATACTCGCCTCCATCAAATGCCGAGACTCTTGTTCTCGAAGCAGCGTCTCGCCTTCTGCAAGAAGAGGGAGCCCTCGGGGAGGAAAAGGAAAAGGCGGAAAGATCAAACAATCTTTCCGCCTTTTCCTTCGCTTTCAAGAATGCACTTAAATTTAAGGTAATCCATAAAAATGCTTATTTTAACAGTGCTGACTGATTCACTGCCTGACGCTATTCTGCATTACTATTCATTCTGCCGATTGTCGATCAATTTAAAGACATCTCAGGTTCTGCTGTCAGTTTCTAAGCGGTTCGATGGCCACCTCCCCCTCTCCGACCGCCTTGTGTACATCACCACTGTCCAGGTTTCTCTTGTCTTTTCAAGCCAGATTGTTGCTGCAGCTCTGGGAATAGGCAAAAGCCCGTTATTTACTGGAAAATTGACAGGATGTCGTTGACTTCTACACGAAACCAGTATCGAATATTAACGAATACGTGAAGCTTGCGCGAGGAGAAGAAGGGAGAGAACGGCCTGAGAACCTTCACGTTCTCGAACGCCCCTCTCGCTTCCATCCAGAGGATAAAGAGGCATTCCATGGAGGTGAGAGAAAAGAGGAATCGGAGAGAGATTCTATTCTTTATAACGTACTAAGGAATCACCGCTTTCCCTGGCACGGGCGGTCGTGTTTTCGGCCTGAGGAATCAGCGGCTGTTGAGACAATTCCGGCCGAAGGAACATTGGTTTGACTACGAGCAGGAAACCTTTGACTATGAAAGGTGCAGTTCTGTTTTTCTTTATCTTACGCTAATTGTAAGAAGAAAAGGATTAACAGAAACACCTTTTAAAAAAGTTTTAAATATTCCTTTTTATCTACATATGATGTTATCATTTCCAGACCAGACGCAAATATGCCATGGGATCCTGAGATGATCAAGAAAATGGATAGGTTCGTTGCATTCCATTATTTCACGTCAATTTTTGCATTCTTTATGATGGCTGTTCAATAAGTTGACTTCAGCTTCACTGACAAGAAGTACAACTTCAACACGAAAAAATTCACTCGAACCTCGAAGGACAAGACTGTCATGCCTGAATGAAAATGCAGAACTTCTTGTCTTTAAATGCTTCGTTACTGTTTGTTTAGTTTTAGATTTTTTCACAAGAATGTTGCTGTCTCCGAGCGAGTTTTTGAGTGAGCTTTCGCTGTGTTTCGGCTGATAAAGATCTTCCCATTTTCGCAACAAAAGAAGCCTTAATCATGTGATCATTCGTTTTTCTTGTACGATTGCTTATATTTTCTGCCAGGTGGCTGCTCTGAAGGCATCAGAAAGCATCTTTTTCAGTTTATGTGAGTTGCATCGATGGAGGAGGTGAGCAATTCATCGTGAGATTTAGATCTATTCGTTAAAGGTATTCCTTTTATTTATCCATGAAATTGAGGAGGCTGAGATGAGGAAAAGACTTCTGGCGCAGGTTGAGAGGATGCGAGGGGGAGCAGCGACTGTTCAGGTATGGAGAACGAGAGCGAGAGAGAAGAAGAAGAACGAGAGAGTGAAGAAGAGCTAGAACGAGGGAGAGAAGAAGAGCGAGAGAGAGCGAGAAGGATAGCAAGGGGCCTCTTAGATCAAGAAAGAACCGCCGGAGTCAGACAACGAAGACGGAATAGCGAGAGAAGTAGCGGATCCGGCGGAGGAGATTGGAGAACTAGTGGATGAGATTCATTCTGGGATGGAGACTGCGAGGAATGAACTTCCTCTTGACCCCGAACTCGTGGCCAACCATCGACAGTTGCGACAACCAATCGACTATGAAAGGGTGCTACGCTCTCTTTCCATCTACTTGTCATGAACGGAGTATTGTCTGCAGCAGAAGGAGCGAAGTGAGAACCACGAGCGAGCTGCGCCGACTTCCAAGCAGAACCGCCGGAGAATTGAGTACGTCAGTGACAGCAACACCGATGCTTCTCCTCCCGTGTCCAACCCGCCCTTGACAACTACAACTTTGAAACGTTCGTGTTTGTGGTTTGAAGGTGTAGTTGAAGACAAGTGGGAAAATTGATTTGCAGCAACCAGACCTGGCGGAGGAGAGCGGCGAATGGAACAAAGAAGACCGAAGTCCCGCGTGTTCCAATCCAATGGACTGCTCAGGATGACGAAAGGCTGCGAGAGAAGTAAAAGACTTTCCCTGTTCTTCCGGCCCTTCCTAAGTGGTTGCCTCAGGAATGCGATGAGTGAGTACGCTTCTCACATTGCTGGCTACTCTGCTCGGCCACTCACTATCACTCCGAGGCCTGGCAACAAAACGTCAAGGAGATCTCTCAACACCGAGGTTTCAAATACCCTTCATATTAATAGGTGATGGTTAAGGTTATGATCCTCAAGATTCTTATTCTTCCGCTATTCACTATCGTATACGAATACCTTTTCGAAGAGAAAGCAGTATGACGACCCGGCCGACCTTGTGATCAAGCTTGAGCCATCGGGAGAGAATGGACTCCAGCAGCCAAGCCACACTGTGGTTCCTTCTTTTCTCACCTTCAGTTTGTTCAATCCTCATCGCTTTGAAACTGCAGATTCTGGTTGATGAAGAGATGGATGAAAGAGGAGGAGGAAGGACAACGGCTCAGGAGAATGAAATAATCTTCCTTGGCGAACGTAGTGCGGCCGACATTGAGCAAGAGAAGAAGCAAGAGAGACAGAGAAAGCTAGAGAGTGAGGCGAGAGAAGAGGCGGCCAGGATCGTGCGAGAGAGCGTGGCGAAGGAGGAGGCGGAAATGATGGCGGAGATCTTGGCAGTTCGGGACGAGATTAACATTCTTAAGCAGCTCATTCAATCGAAGAGAGTCGAAATGGACTGCATGGGAAAACTGAATGTCAGTCTATCTGAGCAAAATTATGGGAAAATGACTCCTATTGAAAGATGCTACAAACTGGAAGCCTCACCAATGGAAATTATTTCAGCCAGTTTCTTGTCTTTTCTCTGCAGCCCAGCGAGATGAGTCGAAGGACTTTCTGCTGCGAGCGTCAGTCTCTCTCTCTCTCTCCTCTCCTTTTCAGTGTCCTGATTCTCATTTTCTCTCTCCATTCTCTAGCTCTCGCGGTTCGTGAAATATGTTGCTTTTTCAGATATATCCAGAAGGATGATATGGAGCATCGGCTGGCGCAATTGGAATGTGCTCAACAGGCGAAGAATGCGGCGAAGATAAAAGAAGAAGCGTTTCAGAGAGCAGCTGAAGAGCAGCCGAAAGTAATGGAACAACAAGTGGTTAAAGTCAGCATCGAAATCCTTTCCTTGAATAAGTTGGTGCTATTGCAGAGGAACGCTGCGGGGGAAGACGAGGCATGTGTGGAAGTGGATAAGCAGTCGAGTCAGAAGGGCAGAGAAGGCAAGAGAAAGAGAAAGAGATCGAAGTGGGGAAGGTCAAGACTTTCAAGGTTCTTCATTCGACCAAAGTTGGCTTCGAAAGGGAGTGAATCGTGGATGCAACGACTTCTCAGATTATACCATCACTGTCAACCCTGATGAAGATGTGGAAAACAGTGCGTTTTCTTATTTGTTCAGCTTTTATTTATTTTCTTTTTTCACGATCTACGTTTTAGATATTTTAGTAGCCTTGGCTAAGCAGCTTCAGGAAACGAGCGACATCTCCGTCGCCGTCAACTTCCTCTGAAGCGTCGCTTCTCTGGACCCGGCCAGGCCATCTTCGACTGATCTTCTTCCCTTTTCTCCCTTTCTCAGTCAGTTCTAAGGAAACAGATGTGATTTGGCAACCTTGGTAGATTTGTTTCTGTTAATATTAAGCATTCTCCTTTTTTGTTGTAGATATTAGTTGTTTTCCTAGATGTGAACTGCTATCTATCTACTTTGCCCCGAATTCAAGTTTTAATTGACCGTTCGTTAGATCTCCGTGCTGTACTTGGTACTTTAGCTTCGAATTTTCAGTTTCCTCTGAAGTTCCCGTGAGATCTCTATTCATTCCTTTCCCATAACCAGGGTTTGTTTACGATTTAAGTGATCCGGTAGCTAAAGTCGATATTCGGTTTCATTCCACGGACAGTGCCGAGGTATTTGAGTGCAATCCATTGTCTGGTAAGGAAACACAACGGGAATATTCGATCTTCGATGTTAAGTTGGAATTTTATTTCCAGATAATAAAGGATTCTCCCGTAATCATGATCTGTTGAATCATTGGACAAAAAGTAACAGCAAGGGATAACGGTAATGTTAAGAGACTAGGAATCACTGGGGACCTTGTGGTCAGTCAAGGGAATCTAGACCAGCACGGACTGTTCATCATCAACTAAGTGGGAAGAGAACGGAATAAAAGGCTGCTCCCTCTCCTCCACCAGGAGAGTCTCGCAGTCCGTTCCCGCTGGCAAATCATCGTCGCAATTGGGCTTTCGACTCCGCACTTGCAGCGCATTGTTGTCCGCATCCACTCGCACTTGGCCAGGGGTGGCCAGCGAGAGCTGCGGCCCGTCCCGGTGGGGGGAACCGGCCTCGTGGTTGTTGCCTCTGCTATAGTAACTCGCGTAGCGAGAACGGAGACGGGCCACCAACATTCGGAAGGACTCGCTGCAATAGGAACGGTGTTACTGGAAACAGGGAGAGAGAGAGAGAGAGAAATGTAGATGGTACAGAGAGAGGAAGAAACTCCTCACCGATACTGCGATGAGATGCACGGGTAGAGGATGAAACAGGCATTGCCATTAATGAGAGACAGGAGATCGAGTGTTTCCCCAAGTGGGGTGTACACATACTGGTGCACATCCGCAGGGAAGATCCCATTCAGGATGGCCAGGATTCCTGGAAGAAGCCAGCAACAATCTCTATCTCTCTCTCGCGCGCTCTCTCTCTCTCCCTCTCTCTCTCGCTCTCTCTCTCTCTCTCTCTCTTGATCTCTGCCTCTTTCTCTCGCTCTCGATCTCTGCCTCTCTCTCTCTCCCGATCTCTGCCACTCTCTCTCTCTCTCTTTCTATCATTCTTAAGTGTTTGAAAGTGTAGACCCTGAGGCAGCTCAGTGAAGATGAAGACAACGAGAAGAAGGACGAGCAAAAGAGTGGTCCTGTCAGAGCGTGCGCTTCTGGCCACGGCTGCGTCCTGAATGTAAATGGAGAGTCGAAAGAGGAAGAGAAAAGAAACGGAGATTTGAACCTTGGAGACAATTTTCTCATGCGTTCTCCGATTGACGTGAAGCTTGTAAAGAAGAAGAATTGTGAAGAAGATTAGCAGAATGCATGGAACAACCTTAATTTAGAATTAAGATGCCCTTGTAAGTCCTGAAGGGACGAAATTATAGTAGCTCACTTTGAACATGATGCCTGTGAGCCAGAGATTGTACTGGAAAAGCTGGCAAGATGTCGGATTGTCCTGGGGCAGTCCCACTGTGTACATCTGCAATTTGGTTAATTTATGTTAATTTAAAGTTTGTAAAAATGTAAAATGTCTCTCGGACATTGTTTTCGTCGGAAAATATTCGATGGACGATAAATGTCGGGACGCAGAGAACTGCCACGAACAGCAACACGAGCAGGAAGATCTTCCTTCAATTATTACTTATAATACAAAGCGCAAAATAATATGCGTCGAAAACTGACCATGCAATCTGAGGCTGCATGAATCGACTGCTGAGTTGGTTGATCGCCTGTAAAAGGAATTCTAGAGGAGAAGTTGAAGAAGAGAGGAGAGTGCCTGGAATCGGATGAAGGCAGTGCAGACGGAGAGATACAGAGAAGTCGCATGCATCCCTATTGAGAGAGTCACGTGAGCAACGAGGAAACAGATCCATATGAACGAGTAGCCTGGAGGGCGGCCGGCAATCGACGGGTTCCCCGTTAGTATTCCTGAATTGTTCCATATATATATCTCTCTCTCTCGCTCTCTCGCTCACTATTTCTCTCACTCGCTCTCCATCTCTCTATCTGTCTTTCTGTCTCCTTTTTCCTACTCTGAAAATACCAACCGAATCGAATAAGGTAGATCAGATAAGAGAGCATCTTGACGATGTCACAAATTGCCATGAAGGCTAACTGAAACAAGCTCAAAATCGCATGCTACAGAGAAATTTCTGAACATATGTAGGTACCCGAAACCACAGATGACTTTATCTCTCATGTGATATACTAACCAATCTGTTTACCGTACTCCTCTTCATGACTGGCCGAGTAAGAATAATGGTGTGGACGACGTTTGCGAGAACACCGAAGGAGCAGATGAAGACGCCGAGCAGCTTGTGCACGCCACTGTACCATCTGCAAGACTCCCGTGCCTTCTCTATTTTAATTTTGTTGCCTTTTCTTTTCTCAACCTTTATTTAAAAAAAGAATAAACATGTGTGCTGTGTAATCCTTTCTCTCTCCCTCCATTTCTCTCTCCCTCCATTTCTCTCTCCCTCCATTTCTCTCTCTCTCTCTCTCTCTCTCTCTTTCTCTGTTTCCTACTTTCTGTCCTTCTAGCTTTATATTCTCTAGTGGCATCAATGTCGTCATTGACCTGTCACACTCCCGCATAGACAATCATCTCCAAGTTCTCCTTCTGCTGTTATTGTCTGTTCATCAATTGCTTATTTATATGCACATACATATCTCCTACTTTTCCACTTCCTGATAGTAAGTACTTACTCATTCACATGCAAGATATGGCGCAATTTTCTCTCTCCTCTTTCTCTCTCATTCTCTCTCGCGCTCTCTCTCTCTCGCGCGCTCTCTCTCTCTCGCGCTCTCTCTCTCTCTCGCCCTCTCTCTCTCCCCCCCCTCTCTCTCTCTCTCTCGCATGACTGCCTGCCATTTAATCTATACCTTCCTTCTTCATAGCTGACTTCTGACCTCTCTCTTGTATGTACAAAATGTGTACTCATCATAATATTTTCTGTAATGTCATCCAAATTGCCCTGCCCAGAGATGACAACAATGTTGGGGCAGCGTGAATTAGATTCCATCCCAAAAGGAGAATTGTGTATCTTACGATAAACAGGAGGAAAGAGACTTCCATAGTAAATAGTGTCCGAGGGAATATAGAGAGAAGACAGACCCGGCGAAGTCGTCGAGTGCAATTGCCAGTGTTTGCATGGCCTTGTCGTCGTGTGCGAAGAGCACCCCGCTGTTCGCATCTCCGCAGGACATCGCACTATTCCACTGAGCAGACTGTCAACGGCAAATGAAACTAAACTAAGAAAGGTAGCTTCTCACCAGCGAAAGCGAGAAACGGAACTCTATTAAACATGCCATGGAATAAAACATCTCAGGTTAACTGAAGAATAATACATCTTATGCATGAAGTAGATCGAAAAGATCCCTGGCCAGTTGTTATAGGAGGAAGGTCGAAGAGGCCCCGCTACAGCCTTCCGATGATGTCTCCAGTGGTGCTCTTGCTGTTCGTGCAATCATTTTAGAATGGAGCTTCAATGTATTTAGCAACGGAGTTAACGAGAAAGAGAGAAAAGTTAGTAAAGAGAGAGAGAGAGAAAGGAGAAGAAAGAGATATAAAAAGCGAAATGAAATAGGGGGAGAAGAGGGAGAAATGGAAACATGAGAGAGAGAGAGAGAGAGAGAGAGAGAGAGCCAAAGAAACAGTGTGAGGTGACGAATAAAAGGAGAATGGCAGACAGATGGAGAAAGCAAATGCGCGTATGTAATCGAGTAAAGAAGAATTGGCAATTCGAATAAGTGTTTCAAGGGAAGGAAGAGACCGAAAAGCGGGATGGACTGGACTCCCTCCAGGCAGAATGGGCAAATCACAACCAGGCACAAAAGTAGACTGAAAAGTTGAAATACTCTCTCTCTTTCAGTTCAACTCTGATATTGTAATAACAAGACATTCCTCTGGATTAGAGAACTGGGAGAAGTAGAAGACCATTGTCATTACTCGCGGATGTTCTAACCAACCCGAAGCCCTTGTTGTCAGGAAGCAAGAAGATCTGTAAACAACAGAGAAATGGGAGATGAGATAACAAACAAATAAGGATTCGTACTGTTTTTTCTTGTTGCTCGTTCTTTACTCATGCTCTCCTCACTTCCTAGGATTTTTCTCTCCATCTCAAATCTCTCTCTCGCTCTCACTCTCTTGCTGTCTCTTTTTTCTGTCTACCTCTCTCTCTCGTAGTTTCTCCTCTTATGTTTGCAATTACACTTTCAGGTACTATTCTCTCCTCATCCGTACTTACTACATATTTATGTACATATGTATATCAGACCTTCTTTTTCTCGGCACAAGCTTGAAATGTTGAAGTTGAGCCTTTGCTCCGAAAGAAT
>CALZFC010000005.1:3587500-3700000 GCA_945643635.1 Allodiplogaster sudhausi
GAGTGAGAAGAAACAGAAAGGAAAGGCTGACTTCCGCATCTTCTTCTCTTTGAAGATCTAGCAAGGCATTTAGGAAGGATGTAAAAGATTCTTCTTAAAGAGGGAACCATCTTCCTCATTTCCGATGAGTAGGAAGGAATGAGAGAAAGAGGAGTAAATTGGAGGGAGGGAGAGAACGAGAGATAGAGAGAGAGGGAGAGCGTAAGAGAGGGAGAGAGAGAGAGAGAGAGAGAGAGAGAGAGAGAGAGAGAGAGAGAGAGAGTGTGAGTTGAACGGGTCGGAACAATTAATAATTTAACAAATAAAGAAAGTATACAGCAATGGAGAACTCTCTTGAAGGAAAAGAAGAGAGTTCCAATCTTGCAAAAATATAAAAACAAGATAGAAAGAAAGAGAAAGCAATAGAGGGAGAGCGAGAGAGCGAGAGAGAGAGAGAGAGAGAGAGAGAGAGAGAGAGAGAGCGAGAAAGAGAGAGTAAGAGAGAGAGAGAGAGGCAGAGAGATGATAAAGACAGAGAGATGAGATAAAGACAGGTTGAGAGAAAAAAGATAAAGGATAAGGATGAGAGAAAGGAGTAGGGGAATAAAGACAAATGAGTGGGGGCAGCAGTCCAAGAGCTGCTGAACTCTTCAAAACATCTTCAGTGATGTTGTTCACCCTCCACTCTGCCATTTCTAGAGACCTTTTCTGTTGTCTTCTAACCGCATTCCTCTGAGCTTTTTGTGATGAGGACACATTTTCCGGGGAAAAAAAATAGTTTAGTTAATTGTGTTTATCCCTTTTTTGTATAAGTATACTTATAAGGATAATAATTCGATTTTTTTAAATAAACTTGAGATTCACGTAAAAAATTCCTTTCATTCGCTTTCTTTTCAGAAGAACGTGACCGAAGGAAAGAAAAGATTCGTCAAAATTCGATCATCTTAAGCTCTTTTTTGTACGCGGGAAGAAGTGCAGAGGAAAAATGAGGAAGAAAGAGGAAGCAGGCGAGTGCAAGATGCCTTTTCAGCATGTCTATCAACAACTTTTCAGTGGGAAGAGGGTGAAGGGTAGAAGGTGTGAGAGAGACAGTTAGTGAGAGAACGAGAGAGTTAGCGAGCAAAAGAGAGAAAGAGAGAGAGACAGAGAGAGAGAGAGACAGAGAGAGAGACAGAGAGAGAGAGACAGAGAGAGAGACAGAGAGAGAGAGAGACAGAGAGAGAGACAGAGAGAGAGAGAGACAGAGAGAGAGAGAGAGAGAGAGACAGAGACAGAGAGAGAGAGAGAGAGAGAGAGAGAGAGAGAGAGAGAGAGAGAGAGAGAGAGAAAGAGAAAGAGAAAGAGGAAACACTATTCGGTTGAACTGAAGTTTGGATATGAGTTCGTAGACCCATTTAACTATTCTGATCCAACGATAACTTTTGAAAGGACGAGTGCAACAACAGCCAAAGGAAACACTGTTAGATAATTTTCGGAGATGTGTTCAGAAGTAGAGAAATGGATAGGAGATCGTAATAGACAACTGGAACCTTTCACTAGACATTCACTGAAATCCGAAAGTACGATGGATGATATTCTGGAAAGATACTTCAGAATGGGCAGTGAGACCGACAGGGGTGGAGGGTGAGAGAGAGAGAGAGAGATATGAAGAAAGAGAATGTGAAAGAAAGAGAGCAAGTGGCGGAGAAACTAACAAGATCAGATATGCACATGCACCTTTAATTCAGGTTAAAAGTCTTCTACTACATTACTGAGGGGGGGGAATACCCCGTACTTAAGAACGGCCCAACTGTTAAAAACATTAAAATTTAAAGTCTTTCCGTGATGTGTAACAACTGTGAATAATCGTTACTTCATAGAACGAAATTCCACAAAAAAACATATCCCCAGATATATAAACTGGGAAATCAAAGTATTATGTGGATTTCAAAAAAAAATTTTCACTGCAATACAACTCAAATGTATTAACATGAACGCATATTTATAATTGTTAGCTTAAGAAAACAATGAAAGCAATCTCGAGGTATTTCTAATTCATTCCCACGACAAAGAAATGTTTAGCAACTTCCATTCTCTGTGTTGACAGCAAAGAAACTACATACAGCCTTTACAACAACCCAAACCCGAATTCAACTGAGTCTTCCCAATATAACTCTAACCTTTGAAGGACAACTATAGGTGAAAGATACTATTTTTCTACATGATGAGAGCCTTGAAAAGCGAAGAAATTCTAGTGAGACAGGAAGAGTGAGGTCAAGAGAGCATTGGCGAATGTCAAGAAAAGATTAATTGAATATGAGAGAAAATACCGAATGCCTTATCGTACCTGACCATACTAGAGAATCAGTAAATGCACGTAGATAACGAAACCGGATTACGAACATATTCAAGCATAGAAAAGAATGCACTCGATTTCAGTTAAAGAAATCTAATCTCGATTCTTGCGATCGGGCAAGAGAGGTAGTGACCGAGTGCATAGCACGCTTACAAGAATAAACCAGCTGTTGTTGAGAGGTGAGAGAGACAGAGTGAGAGAGTAAGAAAGAGAGAGAGAGACAGAGAGAGAGAAAGAGAGAAAAGGAAAGATGAGTATGTGAGGTCGAGAGAGATACCCTTACTACTTACTCAGGCCTTTGAAATCAGTTGGCGCAGCGAGAACAGCAACACACGAGGGGAGGAGAGCCCCGAAGCAGGGGGAGGAAGGCCTAGGAGAGACGAGGCAGAGGCACGAGAGAGCACGACGGAGGAGGAGAGCGCAGAGTTAGACAGAGAGTGATTCGACGAAGAGGGGGACGAGGCTGCAGAGGACAGCGTCGACGCCTTAAGAACACTTCCTATTTACTGATTCTAAGCATCTATATAAACATACTCGCTTCGTGCTACTTTCTTTTACAACTTTCATTATAAAGTCAAGAAAAAAAGTTGTTTAATTTTAACATAATTATCAAGCTGAAAGAGGTAGAAGAAAAACCTTAGAAGCAGCGGCGCGTGCACTGATTCCATCATGAGAACATTCACGATTCTGCAACATCTCCTTTCTATTCATATAAAAAATGAAGCACTTCGATATGAGAACTGACCGGAGCCTCGCCGCCTCCCATCGTCGGTGTCTGGGACACTGTCAAAGTGGTTGTAGGAGCGGACAGGGACAGCACTCCACTCAGCGAGTTTGAACTACTGCAATCAGCTTCCATTCGTTCTTTCAAAAGCGTATGATATTCAGACTATACAATAAGTGATGATCATATTCAATATTACATGGAAAGGGAAACTGACTTGCTGGTGACGGAGTCTGGTCGATTTGGTAGATTAGAAGGAGCAGTTGTGCCAGGACTGGAGGTGGCTGGGCCAGAGGCACCGGGGGCACCCGTCATGGATCCGTGTAGAGAAGCACTGGGAGAACGAGAGGCAGAGTCATTCATGAAGGACAAGAACTGGCTCGACACTGAATCAGGCCAGTTGATATCAAATCAGTGTTATGGATCCAGCATGGAGCACGAACCATTCCCCAGGATGCCCTCATTGCTGTTCGTGCCATTTGCACCCACTCCAGCCAGGAATCCAGCATAGTCCTCGTCATATCTGCATCCGAACACTCTTTGCTTCTTGCCTTCAACAGAGAGCGAACCTTGACTGTCCGGGAGTCGGAGTCACTCGCGGAGTCGCCAGCGGACTCGCAACACAGGAGGAATTCGTTGACAATGGCTACAATTAAAAAGATCGAATGATGAGAAAGAGGCAGAATTTGGGAGGGAACAAGCCTTGCGTTGTTGACTGGCCGTTTGCGTGGGAGGGAGAGCTCCAGACTCCACGAGAAGCTGAGTCAGTTGTTGTTGAGAAGAAGAGGAAGAGGATGTCGCCTGAGTGGGAGTGGAGCTCGAGGCACATGGACTCTTCGAAACCTCCAAAATAACCCGTCGTCTGTTGCTCTCCTTGAAATCCTCACTTTGTCTTTTCACAAGCAATTCAGGCACTTTTTCAATTGCATCCTTGACAATAGACTCTTCTCCAACAAGTACAGAAAAGTGCTGAAGCAGCAGAAGGATTCTCTGCAAGCCTCAAGTGTGCCGTAGTAAAGAAGACATTGTAAGACAAGACGATATCCATTACCTGAGGAGACCCAGGTTCCCTGCCAAATAACAATGGAGAACAACTGCCGGAAGAAGGGGAGACGCCATTCTGGTGAACCTTAGGAAAGACTCTCATGGAACAGAAGATCATCAACACTACGCAACATCACTAACTTGATGAGAAATAAGAGAAGTCAGAGCCGCTTCATGATGTGCTGCTTCCAGGGCAGTGACCACCTGCAAGGGGATGCTCACAAGCATTCTTACCCTTCTCTCCTCCAAAACTGTCGCAGACCTGTGAAGACGAATGCCGCTGCCTTGAAGGAGAAGCAACTTCACTTCCGCCTCTCTCCACCCTCTGAGTCTAAAGAATTCCACCATTCAAGCAGAACGGGTGCAAAAGAGATACAAACAGGAACGTAAATAAAAATGGCATTAACAAGAAAACCATTTATTTAAAAGAAATATAAACCTGTCCATCTCTGCGTGAATCGAACACCGCCTTGTGATGCGATTCAACATTCTCCATTATTGTGCTAAAAGAATGAATCCCTTTCTTTCTTTTCCTTCTTTCTTCACTTTCTTTTTTCTGCCATTTCCATTTACTTTTTTCTGTACATCAATGCCATTCTAATTCGTCGCACCCAGAAAAATTATGTATGCTAGTTAAAATATCTCCCCAGGGCCTCGAACTTGCTGCTTAAAATAAACTGCTAAACACCTGAAGCTGACGATGTTCCCACCAGCAGTTGTGAACTTGGTAGGACTGCTGCCGTGGTAGGCAGAAGTGGATTCGACTCCGGGGGTTTTGCGGAGGAGTACCGAGGCAGCAGAGTACCCATTCGGGCCTGGCAGACCACTCAGAACTCGCTTCCGCATCCCGAGGGATCCCCCTCCCCCTCCGGCAGATGACATCGCCGCTGTCGACCCTCCACAACGCGGTTGAGGACGGCTATCTCCTGAAATCATTCGCAATATTATTGCTGCAAGGCAGTACAATCTGTTCAGTATGAGTAGAAGAGATATTTAATGCTCTTCTAACTGCTCGAAAGAGTTCATTCTACAAAAATAATGATGAACCTCTGGATGCAAATACAAGAGATGACAACTTTATCGTGAGGGCTCTTTCAAGAGAGAATTGATATTAGCGGTTAATTACGACTCTATTTGGCTAGACAAAACATAAAGAGCAACAAACACTTCAACAAGGCAAATTTCACCAGGCATATTTACAAAAGGCACATTCCTCAACAAAATTAGTGCTGAAATAGAGCTTTCACAATCTCATCCACACTCACGTACGAAAAAATTCAATTTGTGTGGTAGTTTTCTTGTGGTAACGTGAGAAGAGCTGCCTTATTTCAGCACAGCTAGTTACCACTGAAGTTCACAAATGAACTAACGAGGACCTTGTTTAAGAAGTCGTACAGTAGCAGGAGTACTGTAACTGGAAGATCCTTGCCGAGATATGAGTTGGCCGGCCGTGCCTGAGAGTCTCGTGTCCAGAACGACAACCCGTTTCTCCTGGCCGCCCACTCCATTAGCTCCCTGGGGAACTCCGACGACAACCCTTCGGAGAGTGCCGGGGGAGGAGATCAACCGACCACCACCAGACATTGACGAGTGACTGAAAAGACTGATATTTTACGAAAACAGAAATGAGTGACAATAATAATAAAACAGAAAATGAAAACACTGTTGTACGAATGAATTCATGAAGAAAAGTCAGGAATAGTTACGACTCACAGCCTTTCAAAGCTCGTTTCTCCATGTTGGCCAGATGAAGATGGAGTCGAATAGACACGCATAAACCCTGAAAGAGCAAAGAGTCAGAGAACTATATCTTAAAAGAAGCTCTTAGCAGGACTGACTCGGCTGCTGTGGTTTGGGGGCCACGGACACGAGATGCGCTCCACGGTGGTTCGAGTGCTGGGAATAGCAATTCCCGCTACCACCCACGTTTCCGGACGGAGCAGAATGCTACAAGTGGATAAAGCAATATGTAATTGTTAAACCAAACTGGACTTTAAATTTTAAAAAAACTATCACATCATATATAAACATTTCCAGTACAATGACAGTATAGGATGAAGAGAAGAGACTGACAGCAAAGTCATCCATAACTCGCGTTCGTTTCTCTGGTGGAGCCGCGGAGGAAGGGGCAGAATCATTCGATTCGTCGTCTCCAGACTATAATTAACCAGCATTAGAGAAAATATTAATCCATAACGAAGTTCTTTTCTCTCTTAGATATCTCATATAAGAAATTAAAAAAACCACATCATTAAACAAATTAACTTTAAAAAAGAAAATAGGCAGACCTCAACTACAGTAGCATGCTGGTGAGATTGGGCATGGCGCCTCTTGATGGGTGAAGAGAGGTTGGTTTCTGTTGAAGACAACGTCACCATCGCCCCCACCGCCGGCCCGGAAGAGACCTAAACAAAGCACTGGCACATTGAAAGCAAGAAAATCAAGTCTAGAAGGCTGCCTGAATCGGAGGGTCCATATCGTAAGAGGAAGAAGGCCGTTGCTCTCCATCGTATCCGAAGGGATCATCTATACAACTGCTCATGGTACACCTTCACATGAAACAAAACACTAACCTAGTGCCGCAATGGCAGCCAGGGCAGACGCAGGGGGAACAAGTTTCTCCTTCTGCAGTGCACTCCTCCTAAATTATAGACTCCCGCTTACAATTAATGTTTCTTGTAAACTTTTGATAAAAAGAACTGAAATGGAGCAAAATAAGGAGGTAGGCACAGAAAAGAAAGATGGAAGATTGAAACCAACCGATGGGAGTTATTTTTTCTCCTCTCACTTTCCTCTTCGATATCAACTTCTTCATCCTCCTCGTCATCCACAACAAAAGTTGAGGCCTTCGCTGATATTCGTGATTTATGCTGCGGCACCCGACTTCTACAAAACATGCCAATTGCCTATTTCGCAGACCCAGGGTCATATCAGGCATATAGAAACACCTACCGGTCTGCTCCTTACAAAAAAAAAAGATATTCTTGGTACGATCACACTTTAATGCAGTCAAACTCTGCTTCGAACGGTGATTTAAACTGTATCCCCAACTGCTACATGCATGAATAAATATGCTTGTTAGAAAAAAAAAATGCTAATATAAGGTCTAATCAAAATAATGCAGAGAAAAGACTGACATTCTTCTGAGCTGGCCTCCCCCGGGTGTCCACTCTCTTGAAGTCGTGGCTGGACCAGATTGCTGCTGAGCCTCTTCGCTCACAGGCTCCTCTTTTATTTGCTGCGATGAACTGCCTCCAGAGTTCAGAATCACACCTGCAGGATATCTTTACAAAAGCTGTTATTATGGCCCACGGTGCGATAAGACGACACCTAGAAAACAAATTTAGTGCAGCATTGCGACACTGACTAATTTTAGGCCGGTATATCGGCACTTTCACCGCTAAAAAAAATATTGCATATTACGTCTTCACAAAATTTGAAAGGTTTAATTTCTCGGCACGATTTCCTTTCAAGGCAATCTTGCAATACCGTCTTTTTTTATTGAAGTTCTTTCGTGCCGTAGCTTTTTCTATGTGTCGTATTTTCACAGCGCTCCCCGTGAGCCGACAGAATTGCCAATTCATAAATGGTGCAAGGACTGACAACCAGTGAGAGTACGTTTAGTGAGATTCTTCATTTCGTAGGCAGAGAAAACACCCGTTCCCCATATGCCCTTTCCGTCCAATTGGAAAAGATCGCCAGATTCGTCGAGTGCCAGCTCATCTAAAACAGAATGAACAGAAAACTTTGAGGGGTGGAAGTAGAAAGAAAGGGAAGAACTGACTGGAAGCGTCAGGGTCGTTCTCGTGGTCGTCGACCTCCGTGGAATCTTCTCGACTTTTAGCGTCGCAAATAGAATGGCGGGAGGAGGAAAGCCGAGAAGGGGCGGCGCTTCCCCCCGCCGCACACTCGTTCCGGAACTGGGGCTTCTCCGTGTGGATGTAGTTCGCCAAGAACAAATCCAACTCACGCACCTGAACCAAGCATGCAATGAACGCGAAACCATTAAAAGTCATTACACTGATATAATCGTGACCATCTCCTCACCGATATTGAGACGTGATATGGATTAACACACAACAGTTGATTCTGGCACTCTGCACACTTCTCCAGCCGCTCTCCGTCGGTGCTCTCGAGAGGAATTCCCTAAAAATGTCTTTCTCCTGATTATCTCTTGGTGTCTCGAACACAAACCTTGAAGAGAATGACCATGACCAAGTCGAGTCTCCACACTTTGTCAGCCTGCCGGAGGCAGTCTATCCGTCTCATCTTCCCTTTCTGATCCGGATTCGACACTACACACACAGCCGCGCGCTGTCCTCTAATCTAGAAACAAAGCAATCGAAACATGCAACAATGATTGGCAGTTCGATGCAATGGAAGAGGATATTAACCGCTTGAACGAAGTTGTCCCGAAAAGATGGCGTGATATCCTTTCGCAGCTTACTCAACAATCGTGCAGCCCACTTCTGTTTTATGTCTGGCCTCTCAGCCTAAGAACCAGAAATGAGTATAATGCAAAAGTTGCATTTCTCGAGAAATACCTCCAACTCCGCTCTCACAGCCTTCTCCTCTTCTATTGAGATGCGACAGTTATGACGTTTAAAGTATTTCCGTTTCAACGCCTGAAGCATTGATCCATGTACTAATTATATTTTAACAGAAAAATTAGATACAAATCCTGACCTGGAGATTAAACCATGTGAAAGCGAATTCCTTTACATACGGAAGAACCTCCTCGACGAAAGGGTGCATCTCGTCCTAATAATGGGTAGAAGGCATTAAGACATACCCTGCTTCTCAAAATGTTCTTAAAAGAAAACTATGACATGCCAGTGGCGTGGGAGAGTAGAGTGAATTCGAAGCAGAATCGACCCAGTCGATTCCTCCATCGCCGCACTGGGCCATACTCTGAGTGTCCTCCACAGACCCAACATCCACCTGTTAATTTCTTTGCTTCACCTTGGACCCAGATTAACTCTCAATTTGGTAAGTGTTTAGGATGAATCCAAATACGAGATGAGATAGAAATACGAGCAAAGAGATACCTCGAGGTCCATTGTGGTAATGCCGCCGAAGTTATCCCAACACTTCTTTTGGTAAAACAAGCTTTTGACTTTGTCAGTTACATGGGCAATGAGTTGTTAGCTTGTCGACACATCCTGAAATGAGAATACAGAACGAATCAGGCAACTCGACCAAGCCGTCAGGAGACCACTTCGAGTAGAGAACAAACCGTCTAAGAACATCAACAAAAAATCGAACACGCCAACGAGTGGTCATGCAAGACCCAAACAACATCTTGAAAACATTCATTCTTTCCCGAACTCTTCTGCGAATGTCAAGCCACTTCTTCCAAATACGAAATTCTTCGGATTTTCTTCAGTCGAGGTATCAGGAAACAGAGCAAACGCTTCACGACATTGGTGAAAGCCCTCATCAAAAAAATGGAAATGTTGCCAAAAAAACTTGGCAACCGTCCTAAAAATTCAAAGAGCTTATCGTGAACATCGAAATTTTGAAAAAAAAAAGAGCGCGAATAATTTATTTATACAATTGTGTGAAAACACTAGGCTTTTTCCGATTATTTAGAGTATTCACTATAACTCCTTATACCATATCGTTATCCGGTGCACATAATAATAAAATACGTGGTAATTTCTTCGAAATTGTGAACTTTAGCGTCGGGTGAAGCGAGTATTGTTTCGCAAACGCGTGGGGCATTGTTGTGTAAAGTGGTTAGATTTCATTGCTTTCATCTAATTGCCTATGTTTTGTTCTTGAGGCCGAGATGAGTGTGGCCCACGCCAACAGTGGCGACGCAGCGCGACCTCTCAGCTGTTTGTTTTTTAAAGCTTTCTTTTGATTTTCTTTGCTTGGGATAATGCGTTTATGAAGTCTATTTCAGTGAAAACGCCGCGCCGAGTAAATGGAGCGGCCAATGGAAATGAGCCACTTGCCCGTTTCGGCGAAGCTAAAAAAGTGCTCGGCGATATCTACTCGGATCTCGCGGTTCACGTCGGAGAGCTTGGACAATTCTACTCCGGTATCAAATCTGTTTAATGAGTCGTTTGATGTGACAGTTATTTAGGACTACATTTCTAATCTCTAATGTTTCACTCTATTGCATTCATTTTTGTCCTTTTAATATGAATTTGTTCTGACTGCATTACAATTTTCAGTAAACGATACTGGGGAAGAAAGTATAGAAGATTAAAAATTAGTAAAATGACCAGTTAAGTAGATTTGATCTCCTAGAACTTGGAGAGGCTGCTGGTGCCGGAGTTGGTTTGGTTTCGGCTGAACAAGGCCGCGGACTTGAAGAAATAGCAGCATCGATTCGCATCATACAAGAAACATTCCTCAGGGACAATATGAAAGTCGTCTTCTTTGGAAGGTATGTCGCATTATTTCCTGCAGAAATGTATTTCTTCGTACATCTTTTACCACTACGAATTTTTTGACTCGTTTGTAATATGTGTCTCTGTGTTTTCGCTCTATGACTATTTTTTTTCCTTTTGAGAACAAGCAACGGAAAGAGCACAACAATCAACGCCATGCTACATGATAAAGTGTTGCCACAGGGAATGGGGCACACCACTTGCTGCTTTCTTCAGGTTCCTCACTTCTACTTTCTTTGTTTTGTTGTCTATTTATTTCTCTGCTCGATTTATGTGTCTGGAGGTAAGAATGAAGTGCTTAGGTGGAAGGCTGCAGCGAATCAGAAGGGTATATCCAACGAGAAGATGGAGAGGAGCGCCTGCCACTAAGTGAACTTCGATCCTACGGCCACGCCCTCGGGGACAGCTCCCCACTTCCTCCCGCCGGTGGATATAACAGGTCTAATTTTATTTTGATCTATGGTCTCCTTAGTCTACTGTACATTTTCTAGAACGCTGCGCATATTCCACCCTCGAGTGAGCAAGGATGGCCATGTCAACAAACTGCTTCAAAATGACGTTGTCATTGTTGACAGGTGTGAATTTCTTTCATTACTTGAGAAATCGCATCAATTAGTCGCTTCCCCTAATATTCTGCTCTGTACTGTAGCCCCGGTGTGGATGTCTCACCGGAATTCGATGCGTGGATCGATACTCACTGTCTGGATGCGGATGTCTTTGTATTGGTCGCCAATGCTGAGAGCACTCTCACTCAGGCGGTGCGCTCGCTGTTTCGTATTGCTGTATTTACTCAGAAAAAAGTCTTTGATATCTCTTAACTATTTAGGAGAAGGCATTCTTCCATCGCGTCAGCCAGAAGTTGTCCCGTCCCAACATCTTCATCCTGAACAACCGATGGGATGCGAGTGCCTCCGATTCTCAGGAATCTGCCACGCAGGTTTGTTCTTCGGTGGTCCTAGCTTAGTTGAACCAACTTGATGTGTTGTACACAAGATATCGATGTTCCTTGACCTGTCCAGGTGAAGAAGCAGCACGAACAGCGATTCCGCCAGTTCCTGATCGACGAGTTGCACGTGTGTTCTGAGAGAGAAGTCGGCGACCGAATTTTCTTCGTCTCTTCCCGCGAGGTTTTAGTTTTGACCATATCCTTGAATGCCATAGCTTTTCAGTCTTTAAAAGGAAACTCGTGGATTGTAGATATTGGATGCCCGCCTGAAGGCGCGTGGCCTCTCAGAGCGCGCCTATCAACAGGACGGCCACCATGTTCGCGCTCTTGATTTTGCCAATTTCGAGCGGCAATTCGAGCAGTGCATTTCCAGGTTTGCATCGCTTCCATTCAGGCGATTTTGGTGTTTTAGTTTGTAATTAGGAGTTGGTCATGCTTGTATTTTCAGAGCTGCGATCCAGACAAAGTTCGAAGCTCACACTCGACGAGGTCACGAGATCATCTCTCGCCTTCGTGAGAATGTCGACGTTGTCCAGAAAGCTTCCGTTGACGAAAGGAATTCACGGGAAGAACATCTCAAGGTATTTTTGTAACCAACCCATGCACCTGCTTACAGTTTAAGCTTGAATTCTGTTTGAGAATTTTATGTTTTGAATGAGGACAAATGTAATTTAGGAATCAACAGCAGCATTCAACGAGTGCAGAGAGCAATTTGCTCGCTTCGAGAGTGCGTACAAACTGCAGACAGAAAGACTGCGAGCGGAAGTTCATCTTAAGGTTACTTTCATAAATATTAATTAATGTCCCTCAATTGCGATATTGCAATAGCAACTAACCACATTCAAGGTGTCTGCCGATTTCTCGGAGGAGATCAACCGACTTGACGTCATTCTCGACAAGTTCAACCGTCCCTTCTCTGATGACTGGCGCGGGATCACAACATACAAAATGGTGTGCTCTGTCTCTCTCTCTCTCTCTCTCTCTCTCTCTCCTCCTCCTCCTCCTCCTCTCTCCCTCGCTCAAACATTTAAATTATAAAGCAGCAGCTGCTTGGTTTAATGAACTACAGTGAAAAATAAAATGCTTGCTCACAGGAATTGGCGAAGTTCACGGATGAATTCCTGACTTCTGATCTAGAAGCTCGCTGCACTGGAGGACTCATGTCACGCATTTGGAACATCGAGAACAGCATGTTCCGTTAGTATTTTTGCTACCTTTAATTCATTATATGATTTTGTGCAGAAAAGCAATTTTATTCCAGAATGTGTGAAACAGCTCTTGGCTGAACCGTATCAAGCGCGTCTTGAGGAGGTTTATTATTATTTTTTTAAATGTACTTCATGCAATTCGCTGGATCTGCTTGGTGTATCAGAGGACGAAGTATTCAGGTGTGGCGGTACCGAGCACCCTTCAAGTTCTCGATTTGTGTAGATGTCCCCGCGTTGGCAGCAGACTTCCATGAAGACCTCGAGTTCCGCTTCTCCTTCGGAGTCACAGCTCTGATCCGGTCAGTTCAGTTTGCCCTTTCGGCATGTTAATCAAACTCCTTCATAGCTGAACAAGGTCCGGCGCAGGACTCCAGGCCGGGGGGGGGGGGTACAAAGCCGAAAAAATGATTTTTTCGGTCAAAAATCGCCTTTCTTGTGGAAAAAGTGCCGTTTTTCAAGCAAAAAATGTTTCATCCGGGGGGGTTCAACGGAATTTTGAGCCGGCCGGGGGGGGGGGGGGGTTACAACACGGCGCATGCGCCGCCCTTATTCAGCACTGAACTCCTTGCACTGAGCTCATCGATTCGTTTACAGGAAGATAGTGGCTTACCGCACCGGACAACCAATTACTGCCATCCGATCGAATCTTCTGTCAATTGTTGGTTTATCTTCATGTATTTCTCGCACTTGAGGTTTAGAGAAATCTCTTTTAACTTTCAGAAGCCTTCCGACGAAGAAGAAGAGGCAAAAACTCCTCAAGAAGGGCCAGCATCTACCCAAGCACAGAGGGATGCTGAAAATGCCATGATGTCTCAGGTCGAGACAATTCCTACTTTCTTTTAATTTTTTCACATTATGATATTGCTTTGTTTATCAATATTTGTACTTTTTATAATCTCAATTTTCTTTGTCATAGTTGAAGAGATCTCTTTTTTTTCTGGAACGATGTACTTTTTAACGCGTCTGGTTGTAGATGGTGCTGACCTCAGCCGCGTACCTCGCTAATGGAGGAGTCGGTTTGGTCCTAGTCGCTGGGGTTGTATACAAGGCAGTCGGGTGGAGAGTAAGTTGGTTGTTGATGGAGACATGTTATCTCTCCTTGGATGTGCAGGTGATTGCTGGTGCGGGAGCTCTCTATGGTGGTCTGTATGTGTATGAGAGACTGCGGTGGAATTCCTCCGCCAAGGAACAGCACCTCAAGGAACAATTCAGGTCTCAAATCGATATAGCTGAAGAATTCTTAGAACTTGTATCATGAACTCGATAGCATGGGTTTTTTTTCAATTTTCTGCAGTGCGAAGTTGGTAATGAAAAGAATGTTTGTAGACAACACGTGTCGGCCAGGATGCAACAAGTGGCCGCTGCTCATACCAACCACTGCGAGATTCAGGCTGCCAGGCACGCCCTTCTTCCTTTATATTTATCGTATTCCCTTCAAATCATTAATCTCGTGATAACTGGTAATACTTCAGAGAGATGGAACAAGTGTATGATGGTCTACGGGCGACTGTTGGAGGAGTTCACCGGGCGATGAAGGATGACATGGACGAGCAGAGGGGACACATCGAACACCTCGACAAGTGTCTCAAGGCCCTCGCCGCTGTCAAGTCAGGCCTTGGTTCTTTTAAGTTTTCTCTAATCCTCACTATCCATTGAAGAGGCAAGACTGCGTTTGTTCTGAGCAGCCTGGACCAGTTTGCTGCATCTTTCCTCCGAACCGATTCTCCTACGTCGTGAATTCTTGAAGGAAAGAATCTGGAGAACGTGTGTAGTTTGAGTTTTGAGGGCCTTTTGTTTAAAAAAATGTGCTCATGTCAATTTATCGCTCAAATGGCTTTTCTATTCGTATCGTCCCGGCGTGTTCTAATTTTAGCCATTCTAGCGGCATACTAATTTTCTTGTTTTCCTGATGAAGTTACTATAACTTTCACAACCAAATAGAGTATAAGAAAGCGTTGAGGTGTGAAGTGCGCGATATTATTCGCAGTTTCTTTTCCCATGTGTCACAGACTAGTCTCCTATGATGGTTGCTGAATTAATAAATAACCTGAGGTTGTAAAATGCAGATTTAATTATGCATGCCTTTGTATAGACTTGTCTCAGAACCTTTTGTCACCGCAATTCTACTCAAATCAGAGGAATTTCATTATATTTTCTCAGCTTCAATAGTATTAGGACTACCGTAGTCAGCTGAGCTTATTCGGCTAGAATGAGATTGTGTTTTGAGCTTTAGGGTCGTTACTTCGACTGGGATGCGTTGCAGAGAGAATCTCAATAAATGATCTATTTATGGTGTCGAGTTTATCCGGATGAAATGTTCCCGGTTGTATGCCGGCTTTAAAGCTATCTAATTCTTAAACCGTCACCAGGAGTTCCTAATTTGCCCCGCTATTTTGATTTTGGAGGTAAATTTAGATGGCGGAGCCATCCGGGGGACGAGTTGCTTCTTCTGACCGCAGTTTTATCAGGAGTTTGTGTAAGTTGTCGTTTTGAATAGCCAAAGGGAGTGCGTTGAGAAGGAGTAGTTGAGACTAGCAAAGCTCGCGTGGTTGTAGTGGCTCCCCGCACTGCGCGTTCCTCGACGAGCGGAGAGCCAGGAGAAGGCAGCCGCCGTGATGCGCATCTCCAGATTGCACTGAACGCCCTCTACGATGACTCGAGCATCCCTGCCTACCAATGCGTCCTCATCGAAACTCTGCTCAGGTTGCGCATCAGAAACCGGATGTTGATATCATTGGTTCGCTTCTGCAGACAGCAGAGTGAGATGCGTGCAATGCTGGAAGGACTGCTGGAGCGGGAGGAGAGTAGAAGCAGTCAGAAAGAGAAGAGACGGGCTGCTGAACAGGTTCTTCCCTTCTCTATATTTATTACATACTATATTTATCTTACATACTATATTTATTGTAGTATGAAAAGAAAGAGGACGACGAGACGAGAAGAATAAAAGACTTCTTTGACAAGTAAACTTACATAAGAGAGTCAAGAGGGTGCAGTAATGAAAGACACTCTTTCAGCCCTCCTCCCCCACTGACGACCGAAGCGAGCCTCTTGTGGATGCTTCGCCCGCGCCCGCCACTAAACACCGTAAGTTAAGGAGTGTGGAAGAAAGCAAGATAAAAAAAGTCATCTAGGTGCAAGCGAAGGAGAGGGCGAGGACGAGGAGGAAACCCCGAGAGAGCAGCCGCCTCTCTCTTCAGAGAAACGCCGCTCTTCTACCCTCTTCCATGCTCGGCCACCTCCAGAAGTGAAACAAGAAGAAGAACGTGATTCGAGTGAAGGACAAGAAGCGGAAGAGTCTCCCTCTCCAACCACGATAATCCACGACTCTGCCGATGTCGATTTGGCTTCCATGTTCGGTGGGCAGCACTTTCCATGACTCAGTGATGAATGAGGAAGAATCTCTGCTTAGCCCCGTCGTCCACAATGCGTACAGTGAGTGGTTTCTTCGAGAAGGAATCAGCTGCCGCTGCTGGCGAGGCTGGAAGTCGGAGAAACTCTGCCGACTTTTCGATTGGGTATGTCAAGTTTTCTGAACATGCTCTTTTGTCTTAATGAATATTGAAGTGTGTGATTGTAGAAACGGAAACTCGACTTCCCTGCTCAGCCACTTCCAGCAAACTCCCGTGCAGCCCCTCGAATTGCCAGCTTCGCAGACTCCCATGGAGACCCCTCTCTCCGAGGACTTCTTGCTTGCTGTTTCCAAGAGAGAAGACGCTGTCCGACGCAACTTGGCTGAGTTGGGAATTCCGGCACGAAAGATGCCCACTGGATACCAGGCAAGCGTTGTATTTATGAAGGCGACATCATAATATTATATTTACTATTGACTGCCATTAGTGGATGAATGTGACAACCGGTTTGTGTTTAGTGTGGAGTCTGCTTCCTGTGGGTTAGGACGTTTACCCGTTTGCAAGAGCACGCTTGCACTCACACTGGGGATCGCCAGGTTAGAGCAAGAGATATCAATCTCTTTTCTATCCCAACCAGTACATGTTGTGTACTGTTCAGCACGGCTGTCGCAAGTGCACACGACGGTTCAATCGGAAGGATAACCTGAGGAACCACGAGAAGAGAGTCAGTTGGGAGAGATAACGGAGAGAGAGGAGAGGAGTGAAAGAGGGAAAGAAAAGAGAAATAGAAAGAGAGAGAGAGAGAGAGAGTAATTATGATGGTTGTACTGTGCAGGTGCACCCCGAGCTGTTCGAGTCGCCGACTCAATCCCCTGGTCGCCGTGGCCGTCCCCGTCTGTCCACTTTGGAGTCTGCCAAAGAAGATAAGAAAGAAGTAGATCACTGATTGTACTCCACTAACCGTTTTACCTGTCTTCTAACACATCACTAAAGTCTGTCTGTCTATCATACCTTTATCAATATCAAAATGCATATTTCTCAGAGTTCTGTGATCGCATTGCATTCCTGTACGAAATTTTATATAGTAATAACTTATCATTCGAAGATTATATTGGCTTGTGTATGTCTTAAGCTGAAAGCTATTTACTGTACTAACAAGAGTATAGCTACTGTGAAAATTACACATTTTAAGCGCATGTACCTCTCAATCTTTTGGAAACATTCCACTGTCGGGTCGTAAAATTTTTATTAAAGAAAATATAGCACAATTTTAGAAGATATGCCTATCTTGGTATTAGAGTTAATTGATATTTCAGTTCTCTTACGTTTAAACAGTTTATGAGTTTATGTTCGTTTGTGAGATCATACTATTCACTTGAATTTTTTTTTAATATAAAGCTTCTAAAACATGAGGTTGTTCTGCTTTCTTGTGTGGTTTAGGAAACCACCACTTAATACCTACACTGTAATTCGCGTGGACAGTTCATGATGTTCTCTCAGCTGGGAAGTTGCTGAGGACACTGTTTTGCCGCGTGAATGAATGGATTACGTTAATGACTACCGCTCTCCTCTCGAGCAAGACGTTCGTCATTCCCCTTAATTTTTCACTGTTTTATGCTTGATGAGAAATATTACTTGTGATTATTTCTATTGTCTGTCTGTTTTGTTTCTTGAAGTGATAAGCACATCTCTTTCCCTAAACTAACCACTCATACCAGCTGGAGCAGTGGCGGCGGGCTGAGAAGGATGCCTTATCAGGGAAGCGACCTGATAAAGTTCAACTCGCTGCGGTGCGACCCGGGTTCGCGCTTTTTCAGTTCTGCTGTTAGTGACGGATTGTTTAGATTACGGAGCAATGGCAAACAGGCAAGATCTAGATGATGAAATAGATTGAGATTCCTAGTTATATCGAAGCATGCCTGCAGATGGATGCTGAGAGCTCGCGATGAGATCCAACCCGTTCCAAGAGATGTCGTCATACGCAAGGGTGACACACGAATCTACAACGAGTACTTACTGTTCAAAGAAGATGATGAGGAATGGATGAGCACGTAGGTTTCCTCCTGTTTTCATTTAAAAAAATATATATATATAAACCCCAAGTATCGGGGATGATGCTAAGTAAACTGTTCATCAGTGAGTGTTATTAAGAGAACAATTCGAGTTAACGCCGGATCGAATTGTTTCGGAAATTATTCGGTCAGTTGTGTTTTCTCTTATTTATTTCTAGAGTTTGTTTATCTACATGGTTTATTAAAGATTCGTAGATGTTATTCCTTGCGCGACCAGAAGCGAGAACGTGAGAGTGGAAGTGAAGGATTGGAAGGACCCTCCACTCTTCTCCGTGGGACGCAGCTATGAACTCAAAGTCGACCCGAGATTTACTGCCGCCGAGCGGCCAGGAGCCACGGCTTATGTCAGATACATTCATTTCGTTGCGTGCCAGGCCAGTCGAAAGTCTTTCCTTATCTTTGAAGAGAATGAGAATCGTGATTCCAGTTTTGTTGTATCGGTCTGTTCTACTTGGACACTCGCCTCCAGCTCGATGTCATTTGTAGCTTCCTCGTCGGAGTGAAACAGCTGAGAGAAGCTCCTCGAAATGAATGGGTTCCTGCCAGCCTGACGGTTTGTTGTTAGCCTGCCAATGTTTTTTTTTAATGAATCTGCGACTGTTTATGTTTCTGTTTTCAGGCTCTGGCTGAATTTGTTGGTAGATTCATTGCTGAACATCACATTCTCGTCGATGAACTAATCCAGAAGCGTATTCATGGTGTGTGTTTTCAGTGCTGTTTTATCTCGATGTTTTTTTTCGTTCAGTTTGTCATGAGAGTACTTAAGCCAGTTGGCTTCTCGACTTTTGCTTGTGATTCCCCAGAGCCATTCCAACTGGCGCGTGCCACGAATGCCCTTCGGAGAGGAGTGGATGTCGTGTATCGGCTGGTCGAGCCCTTCCGAGGAGAAACTTCTTGGTCTTATGCCACGGTAATGACATTCATTTCCATGTATTATCGATCCCTTCGCCATCTAATTCATTGTTACATCTTTCATGCTGCTTTTTTAGGTCGAAAAGCTCTGGGCACACGTTTTCTCCTTCACTGTTGAACCATTGGCAGTTCCAGATACGCAGGTTATTATTAATGGGCTTTTGTGGCTTCTAGAGAATACTTTTTTAAAAGTTGCATCTTATGATCACTGCTGTAAATACACTTGTGCCAATTTTGCCGCTCCTGGATTCAGCCCTCTTTCGCTGTTCTATGTTCTGTATATGTGCCACGGTAGATATGCCATACTAGAGATGGGAAAGGCGAGTAGAGATACACTAAGTGGAAGCAGCAAGCAGGCACAATAACAATTTGTATGATATATAAGGAATGCACTAACACGCCATGTTCACATGGATTCAACTCATTGTCAAATGAAATGATTGGAGGTGGGATTAAGGGATAGGCAGGAGACCAAAGGACCCTAGCCATTCCCTGGTAAGCTCAACAATTATTAACAAGTAATTAATGATCTCTTTTCTGAGGGCGGCCTGCTGCGTGAAATGCAACGCGAAGTACTCGATGTCTTTCTCTTCTATGTCTGTCATCTGTACTCTTTTGGCACCGTCCCTGAAATGCTGGATAAGGAGTTCATGTTCACTAAGTGTGTTTGCTTATTCGTTATCTTTGCACTAGCATTAGTTTTTTTTTAAAGAACTAAAGACCTATGTCATTCAGGAAAGACGTGACAAAAGCCACGCCTGGCCGCAGGGTTAAAGGAGGTAAGTGTTCTTATTGCAGTGGTTTCCTTTTTCACAGATTTTCCTTGCTTTACTAAATGTCCCTATTCTTAGCACCGTCAACATCCCTGGCCTTTGACCGTGCCTGCCTGGAGATCCGTCCTAGTGTGGAGATGCCAGGTTCCGCCCACTACTGTCGTTTCCTCGCTTCCGATGCTCTTCTTGCTCCCCTGTTGTCTGGGGCTCAAACTCGAGCAAGGCTAGGTAGCATCTGTTGCTCTTTGTCTCTCTCTCTCTCTCTCTCTCTCTCTCTCTCTCTCTCTCTCTATATATATATATATATATATATATATATATATATATATATATATATATATATATATATATATGTCTTGTCTGTAAACAGCTATTTCTCTTTATTTACCTCTGAATAATTTTTTGTCTATTTCCATCTATATTCTAGGAGAACTGCCATTTCTCGATCGTTCATTTGTTCATCAATTTGAGCAAGAGCTGCTGGAGTGTGGAGATACGAACGGGTTAGTGCATATATAAAATATTTCCATTGATTCTTCAATTTCTCACCTGTAATTTTTCCATTAGAACCAACGCCATTGAGGGGTCCTCTTTCGGAGGCTGTAATCTCGAGTTGCCTCGCAGCTGCTGCTGGAAAGTGCACTCGTGTGCTTACCGCCCAGTTCATGAGAGAGTTCACTCAGGACGATAGACTACTCCGTCTCCTCCGGGACATGATAGTCAGTTTCAGAGCTAGCAAGGGATGTTTGACTCAAACCATAAGTGGAGTTGCTTCAGAGCATTTACTGCGGCCACGCGCTCTTCTCTTTTGCCGCGTGGCTTCGCGCGCAGGGAGCAAGTCAGCCAATGGAGGTCAGCTTCCCTCTCCTGATTGGAAGCATACGTGTTGATATGCTCAGCTTCGTCTTGCGTTTGCCCGCAGCCTGGAAGACGGTGGAATTGAGCAGTCGAGAATTGCCGGCCACCACTCCTGGTCGCTCTCCACCGACACTGCCAATGGCAACGTTCGCTTATCGGTTAGGAGAGGGAAGAGAGAAAGAGACAGAAAGAGGACCTGGCCCGAGAGAATAGTTGATGATGGTTTGTTAGATGTCGTGGCCATTGCCTTTCCTCGTGCACCCCGGCCTGCTCTCCACTCTTGGCGAGTGTCGTCACTTTCTTCTGAAGATGCTTCGTTGTCAACAACTCCTCATTGATGTGCAGAGTAACAGTCAGTCACACCTAAATCTTTCAGTGCTTTCTTGACTAGAATCATCACTGGCATCTTGATCTCTGCAGCTTCTCACCCGGTGCCTACCGAGTGTGCCAGGCCTTTCTTGCTCCTTCTCCAGCTTCTTCTGCGTCAAGTCGGAGTTATCTCAGAACTCTTAAATAAAAAGGTATCTTCATTTTCCTCCCGCTGTTCGTGCTGCGTTATTTTCAGTTATCATGAATCCTTAACTTAATTTTTTTTATCCGCTGCCGCAATGTAATTGAAATGTGATTTAGCTCTCTGACCACATTGACTGTCACTTCGCGAAGATGAACCAAGCAGAGACGGTGGATGCGGCCCGTGCGTCTGCCGATTCGCTCCATGCTCTATTGACTGCTCTCGTTGGCCGGTACGGTAGCCATTGATTATTGTGACAGAATTCTGCCAGCTTTGAATACGATCGAGAAAAATATGTTTGCAGACAAGGCCTAACGAGGCTCCTGCATGAACTGGTAGATCTGCTATGTAACATGACAGATGAAATTCAGCTGAGGTTCGTTATCCTTTTAAGAATGTCTAATGCTTATGATTGATTCGGCTTCTTCTCTCTATTCCTCTTTCTAACTCCTCCCTCTCTCCATTCTCTGCAGTTTACTGGGAGGCACAGTGAGCCACTCACGTGTCTCTTCCTGGCTCAGCACTGCTGAGCAGCAGAGAAGTCTCCTTCGGAATGTTGGATCGGGTGTTACTTCCAGTGTGCTCAATGCACTCGCAGCTATGTTGTGAAACTACGGTGGTCTCTTGTTGTACTTCTCTACTTTGTATATATTTAATATCCTGTTTTTGTTGTAATTGTTGTGCGATCTCTTAGTAATCTAGTAATTTATTGAAAGACCTTTGTGAACTTAATCTCTCATATCATTAATGAAGTTTGCAGTTTGTTCTAACAATAAGTATTACTTCTCTTCTTGATGATTACGATAAAGATGACTTATTTGATGAGTGCCAATGTCGGTTGCAACATGAGTGATAGTTCCCTAATGTATATCTTCATTTCAGTGTAAACTGTTCCCTGCAGATATAGCAAGATATCGCATTCTTCAGAGTGCTTGTTGATGTTGTCACCTTATCGTGAGATCTCGCGGTGTGTGGTGATAACTAGATTGGGCATACTTGTGTTCTTCCCTAATTTCCCTACTTGTTATCCTGTTCTCGGCACCCGGTTTTCTCCCTCTCTTTCTGTCACTATTTTTTATATCTGCACCTCTACTCCCTTCCATTTTCTCTTTTCCTGTCCTTTCGATTGTCCCTCCTGATGCATTTTCATCGCTGTGACTGTTCGCTGTGCTGTGCTGGACAGTTGCTGACCGCAATTTCTCATCCCTTTCGTTGCCGGCTCTCTCTCTCCTTTCCTGCACTTATGCTTTCTCTGCTTCTTCACTCTCACTCTTGAGTGCACTGTACTTGACACTCTTGCCTCATGCGTTTGTTATTCAAGCGATGGAAAAGAGCGTGAGCGATGGAGAGTGTGCGAGAGAGAGAAAGGAATGACAATGGCTGCTCCCTGTCCGCCACAAACAGTCTTCACAGGTGTAACCTCGCAGTCCTCTGTGGCTGCAAGCTCTCCTTGGAGAGTGGAGCTGAGAGTGCTGGCCATCGCGTATGACTGAGCTCCGTGTGGATGTTCTCCTTCTTGGTTCGCCGTCCTTCTGCTCCCCCTCCTTCCTCTTCTTCTCCTTCTACTTCTGCCTCCTCGTCCACTCCGCCAATGGCAGAAGGGTTAGTCACCCCCCCCCCCCCCCCTCCACTCTCCTTTTGTTTCTATTTTCTTAACTTCTTTGCTCGCAGAAGTATAATGTGACTAATGCTTTACTTAATAATTACAAGAAATGCACGCATGCTTTTGTGAGTGTCACTTTTTGCTTCTTTACATGCATCCGCTTGCCATTGACGCTTCCAGGAGTGTTTGATATTCAGGTGGACTGGGATTAGACAGTTGAGTGAGAGAGCCATGTTTATTTCCATTGACTTGCTTCCCGTAGGAACTTACACCACAACTTGTCAAATTAAGTGAAGACCAAAGCATACTGTATTAATTGGATATTATACCCTCCATTTTATCTTAATTGCCCATTTACAGTGGTTACGTTCTCCTTGCAACCTAATTATTTACCCAATGAGTCAATCCTGGGTGTTGAGTAATTTTGAACTGAGAGTGCACTTTGTGTATTCTTTCCCCTCCGCATAGCATTTTCTTCGCTCTCTAAATTAGCTTCATTATCATATCGGATTCTACACGGCTTTTCAGGGACAACACGAAGGGGAGTGAGAAGAGTCCATTGGTGACTTCGTCCGCCGACTCACCAAGCGCTGTTAGCTTAACCTATATATTTCAATATATTCCACCGAGTCTAAGTTAGTAGTTTTAGAAATACTGGGCCGAGTATCCAAAGCATCTGTTCGTGGAAAACGAACAGATAAATTAATTGAACCTTCACAGCTGTAGTTGTATTTAAGATGGGCGACCCTTCCTCAGCTTCCTCCTCGGCTGCCACTGCAGAGAAGGATTCTTACCAGCCCCTCCCTGACTCCGATTCTACTGATCGCCCAGTCCGCCCTCCTCCCCCGCCTCCTCGTGTTCGAAAGGCTCCGTCTCCGCCACCGAGACTTTCCAAACAGAACAATGTTGCGACCAGAGAGGTTTGGACTTCCAATGGCTAACTACTTCACGTTTTAGATATATTTTCATTAACCTCGTGGTTGTTCGTTTGTGCAATTTTGTTGCATTTTTGTAAGTATTGCTGTTTTGACTGTATTTCTGCAGACTAGCCGTCGAGTTGCCTCAACCTGTGCCTTGGATGAACCGGAAGCTCGTCTTCATTCTCATGCACCAGAGAAGCGCAAGTCTGCCTCTGACTTGCACAACTCGGATCAGCTGGATTCACCGGGAAGAATGACCTCCACCCTTCCTTCGATGTATGAAGCAAGGAACTCAGATCGTCTCACCATGACTGGATACATCCACAAGGTGAGGAGGAGGAGGATTTCAAGTTGATATCTCGGAACACGCAGATCGAGACTCGTCTTGGATATATCAGCAGAAGACGTTACTGGTTTGCGCTTGCTGAAGGGTCGCGTTACCTGTACTGGTTTGTATGTTTCATCAGTTATTTCTCTCTCTCTCTGTCTCTCTCTCTCTCTCTTCACTCTTTCTTCTCTCTCTCTCTCTCTCTCTCTCTCTCTCTCTCTGCTTCTGGCACTATTGCTCACTCTGACTTGCCATCTCATTTCTTTCTTGCAATAGGTACAAAGAACGCGGTGACGTTCAATGCGTGGGGAGATTGGCGTTGTCCATCGCAGCCTTCATTATCGACCCCAAGGAACACAACAGATTCATCATTCAATGGTTTCTTGTCTTTCTTCTAATGCTTTGTATATTACACAGTTATTTTCGTTCCTTGATGTTCCTGTGAATAAGTAAACGAACGGGTTTGTTACAGTTCGAGCAACGAGCAGCACGTTTTCGATGCTGGATCTAGTTCTCTTCGGGATGAGTGGATACGTGGACTGCAAGATGCGAGAGGACGGGCCACGGTTTGGCTCTGCTCTAATCTCCTTACTTTTTCTTCATATTTAACCTGTTTAATTGCTTTCTTTTGTTTTACTATTATGTTTCGTTCTATATGATAATTTTTGCATCTTTTATTTCATTTAAGTTGTTTGCAATGAATAACGTGATGGCAGTACAGAAGTGCTTGACTTGAGATGCATCCAAAGCTGCAAGACTCGCCGTCTGATTCTAACTCTCACCATCCTTCTGGTCTCATCTCTCCCAAATCAATAAGATCACTCAAATCTCCTACAAGTACAATAAACGCATCTTCGGCTTCCCCTCCAGTCCCGACTAATCCGATTGAGAATGTAGAGGTTTGTTACATTCATCAATTAATGCTCGTTGTTCCAATACACGGGGAATTTGACCGAAAGAAAAGAACCCCGAGTATGGTCATTTGTAAAGGCTAAGCATATGCTACGATTTGCATTACTTGTTCATCTCCTTCATTGTCGTTCCTTTTACTTCTTTAGAATGAGGATGCAGAGGGCGGAAAGACTCCGACCACGACAGCCTCAGTGGCGGATCTGCTGAACGAGCTCGGCCCGCACTCAGAGGGAAGTGCCAGTCCAAACTCAACCTTTCCCAAAGGAGTAGAAGGGCCCGCAAATGAGGAGGGAGAGGAAGGCTCGGACTGCGGGGCCGATTCTGAGGAGGCTGGGCCATCCATTTCCTGTCTGCGAGTCCCGGTCAGAAGAGTATTCCATCTTTTTGCATCTGCCTCACATTTTAAACTCTTCGGGCGAAATAATAGCGTATTCCCCTTTTTGTAGTCACCAGCAGTTGACATTCCAACATCTCCATCGTCTACCTTTTACTTGGATGAGGACGGTTCTCTCAATCAGCTCAGCTTGGAGATGCCAAAGGTTGCTCGTGTACACGTAGAGAAGCAGAAGATCGCATTGTTGTCTGTACAGGAAGTGATCAGCCCGGAGGGGATGTTGGTGCGGATGGCAGAGGATGGACTGGAAGGACCCGCGAGAAGAGTAGTGGACAGGGCAAGGAGGAGTCTCAGGGAGTTGCGGGCTGCTGCTGTGGGCAGCCAGTGCGAGGGGTGCAGGAAGGTCGGCTGAGCTCTTTACATTTTGTTGCTTTCTTTCTCTCCATCTCACGATCTCCTATATAATGTTTCATATCTATGTGAACTTTCCTACCACTTTATGTATTTTTCGAAGAAATTCTCCGCGACCTGTCTTTTATTTTCTTACTTTCACTTGGTTTTCTAAGCGATTGTCAACAAATATAACTAAATTCATTTGTTTAGCTGGCGAATGCCCTTACGGAGAATGATTGTCTCATTGGAGATCTTCGGGAGAGGCTCGCTTGTCAGGTAAGGGCCCAGGCCTATTTTAACCTGGATAAGCTGTAAGTTAGCAACATTTCTCAATGCCGTTATAATTTGGCTAAATACTTCCTGTTTTGTCTGCAGTATTCTGAGATCATTTTCTGACTGCGGAATATGTAGGCAGTAAAAAAGAGCTAAAAAGAGATTTTGAGGATGATGGTGAGTTGTTATGGTCCATTGTGTTTTAGAAGTAACAAAAGAATGAAATGTGAATGATTTGAGGAGGAGAAGTGCCGCTCTCTGCAGAAGGCCGCAGTTGTTGCCTTCAAGCAGCTGGACACCCTGTCAGTCTTTCTCTTCTCTCTCTCTCTCTCTCTCTCTCTCTCTCTTTCTCTCTCTCTCTTTTTTTTTGCTCTCTCTACCATAACTTCATATATTCCACTTCAGGAAAAAGGCTGAGTCTATGAGCGAAGATGAACTGACCACCCTGGTGCTAGATAAAGAGTTGGTAAGTGCTCATTCAGTTGTTGTGAGTATGCATTCTTTCTTCCTTACTCCCTGGATAGTTAGGATGCGAGATTGACAGATGAAGAAATAGCATTTCTTGCCTTTCCTCCAGGCACTGTCAGATGCTCAAAGGCAAATCAAGGAGTTGGAGATGCGACTCCAGGATGCTGAGAACGACAACAGGTTCAGATTTGTTGCGTTTATAATGCCTCACGTACTGGTCACCATTTAATTCGTTATAGACATCTTGAAGACAAAGTTTCGACTTTGAGTTCTGATGTCGATGCCTTCCGAGAGTCTTGTCGAAGCAAGGTTTGCTACACACTTCTTCTTTTTTCTAAATATTTCTGGATCATTTATGAGGAACGAGTGTCTAATTGGAGTGCTTTAGGAGGCAGTAATAATGAAGATCTGTGAAGAGATGGGGGAGAATGGACATGCGGAAGAGCCTGCACGACGTCACAGCTTCTTTGGTGATGGTAAGTAATGATATTCTTTTTTTAATTAGTTTTTTTAAATCAATTTAAACTCATTGAACCGAAGAACTAAATGTGAAAATATGGGATGCTTTGAATTCAGTCGATGTTCCCGAAGCAATTCCATTCGATGAAGACAGCGGAACTCTTCCCGATGAGAGGGAGAAACAAATCTTTGAAGAACACGGGGTACTTTCCCTCTCTACCACCTGTTATGGATAGACATTCCATTGTACTAGTTTTCAATTTTGTTATAATAACATGAATAAAGATACTCTTTTAAGGTTCACGATATCCGCGAGATGAGCGAGCACCTGAAGGGCTACCAAGATCAAGTTGCAGTCTTGCACGAAGAGATGGCCAGTAAGAATTCTTATTCCTTTCCACTTTTCCATTCTTTAAGAGTGATGTGCTTTATTAGAATGGCTATGGATTGACAGCTTCCAATAACAAAGTATATTACTATTATTAAAGGATAGGGTAGTATTCAAATATTTCTCTAAGAAATAATCGCCTAGTTGAAATGCTAACGTACTCTTTTAAGCGCTGTTGGATCAACTACGCGCGGCGGAGAAGAGAGAAAGAAGGTGTGCATGGCAGATCATGGATGCGCAGGCTCACTACTACAAGCAGCGCAGTCTCTACCTCATGGTACTCAACCACTTCAAGACTCCAGAGAAGCCCGGACGGGGTATGGTTTCCAAGTTCTTCTATTCTGTTTTAGATCTTTTCTATTTTAAAATTAAATTGTCCTTAACCTTCTTGTATCCTCACTTAATGTTGCTTTTTTTAAGTGATGGAGCCGGGAGTCCTTCGGAGGCTCATTGACGAGGCTGCCAGCACGCCGAGGGCAGCGAAGAGGAGAGAGCAGCAAAAGGAAGGTCTCTCTCTCCCCCTCTCTCTCTCGCTCTCTCTCTCTCTCTCTCTCTCTCTCCTCTCTCGATTTCCTTGTCTTCGTCTCCATGCTCATTTTTGTGCAGGAAAGGCGACTGATGCTCTTGGCTTTTACCTGGAGAGAGCAGGGAAGGCAGAAGGAGACATGTTCGAGTCAGCAGTTGACTGTGCAAGGACAGCGAATGAGATGTTCGAAGCGAATAAACTGGTAAGAGAGGAAGATTCCATGGTAGCCACTCCTAACTTGCACTTCAGGAACAGAGCGAGGAGTACATGCATTGGCTGCAGTCATGGGACGCCTTCCTGGTCTCGACCGTGGAGCCACGCCATGCCGTTGTTTCTTCTCCCGAACTCAAGGCCCTCGTGAGGACGGGGGTGCCAGTGGCCTATCGAGCAAGGGTTTGGACTAGGTTCAGTGCTTCTCACTCTAAACAGTGGAGAAAGATTATATTTCTCAGGTTTTTATTTATCAGTGGGTGGTATAGAAGTAGTTGGAATATATATTTCTTCGGTGTTCAAATATATATTTCTTCTTCTTTAAAGCAGTAAGATCTACAAATTTAGATTGGTTTCAATGCATGTCCGAGAGAGGAAAGCGGAGCATGGGAACGGGTACTTTGAGTGCATGCTGAAGAAGGCGAAGTTGAAGAAGGAGGAAGGGGTCTTCGATTCTGCCATTAAGCAGGTTCTTGACAGACTCTTCGAATCTATATTATTTCACTTCAGCCGTTTTAATCACTGGCATATTTGCAGTAGTGATATATCATAAATGGTATTGAGATTGACTTGGACCTGGCCCGGACGCTGCCTACGAATAAATTCTTCGAAGACCCTTCTTCTGACCGCATAGAGTCACTCCGCCGTGTCCTCTATGCTTTCCGCTATCATAATTCAGAAGTCGGCTATTGCCAGGTCGGTGGCAGCCTTCCCCTTCGCCTTTCTAACCTGTAATATGCTGCAGGGTCTGAATCGACTGGCGGCCATTGCTTTGCTCTATCTCAGTGAAGAAGAGTCTTTTTGGTACGATTCCTCTTACTTTTTCTTTTCCCGGCCAATCGTGATGAGGTGGGGGGGGGGGTTGATTTCTTGCTCCATGATTGTGTTTACTTTAATTTTTCTTAGGTTTTTGGCTGCTTGCGTCGACGTTCTCCAACCTCCGGGGTACTATACTTCGACGTTGATAGGCGCGGTTGCTGACCAGAAGGTTTCTCTCTCTCTCTCTCTCTCTCTCTCTCTCTCTCTCTCTTTCTTTCTTCTCTTCTTAGATACTTTTTTTCCTTCTGACTACAATCCCCTTGGTTGAGGTGCTGAGAGACCTGGTTCAAGACAAGATGCCCCGCCTCGCTGCTCATCTGAAATCCCTCGAGGTTTCGTCCCTCCCTCCTTCAGTGCTGTCTCCTCCCTCACTTGTTCCTCTTTCCTCCAGGTCGACCTCTCTCTCTTCACTCTCAGCTGGTTTCTCACTTGCTTCGTCGATGTTCTCCCCCACTCGATCTATCTACAGATCTTTGATGTTTTCCTCTACGAGGGAAACAAGGTTAGCCGTGTTTCAATGAAAAGTGAACTGTCCCTTTCACTTCGTTGTATTCTGAGGGAATGCTTGTCCAGGTGCTCTTCCGTTTCGCCTTGGCCCTTCTGAAGATGGGCGAATCGCATGTTCTCAAGTGCAGAACCATCGGAACTGTGCATGCTTGTCTGAGCAGAGCAGCCGACTTCGTCCCCGACTTCAAGGCATTTGCCCAGGTTCAATCATCTCTTCTATTCATGATGGGTGCGTAATACATTGTAGATAAAGATTTGGCATCTTTCTGCATGGCTGACTATTTAATTCTTTTCCTTTGGAGCAGATATTCTGAATTCTTCTTGCAAATGTTATCTTTCCCACTTTTTTATATGCCTTATATCTTTTTTTTTTTATTCTTAAATATTCGTGTTTCAGGTAGCCTTCAACGATCTGAATCCGTTTCCTCAAAAAGCGATAGAATCGAAACGACACGCGTACCTCAACGAACTCAGGGTTTGTATTTCACTCATTTCACCGCGTGCGGTGGTCCGTAAAAATAGCTTTAGGTAAATGATGTTTTCATAGTGTATTGAGTGTTTGATTTTAGGAACAAGGCTATCGATGAGTTTGCTTTTTGCTGGGTTGCAGAATTCGTCAATCTGTTGTCATTTCCAGATTGTTTGTTGCATTTTAACTTCGCTTAGGAGATGTTTACAAATATTCTGAATTGTGCATCATTAAAGTGTTTGCGCTCTGTAACATTAATTGATTATTCATGCGATTGCTTGATTTTTCCTATATATCATTCCCCCTACCGTTTTAGAAGCATAATCGACTTTGTCGTGTGAATGTACTATTTTGCGATATTCTGCTGCGCAGTTCACGTACCTGTTTTTATTATTCACTGACCAAACTTACAACCGAAATATTGTTTTGTGAGAGTCTGTAAGTATTGGCCTGCTTCTACGCTTTCTTCCATTTCTACGCGGTGTGCATGAGTATCATTAGTCTGTGATTATAAGCATATTATGGGAATATATCAATATATTAATTGCCTGAAAAGAGAATACACAGGTTCGAAGAGACTCAACGACTCAAAGATACATCATCATGGACTGAAATTTATAATGACTTCCAACTTCAAAGCACTTGAAGGGCATAAACAAGACTTCTAGCTAGTTCTGAAACTTTGTCAATCTAATTAGTTTGCTGTTCTCATTCACTACAAGGATGTTTCAAGGGTAGCGAAATTAACATTAAATTTGCGTGTACTTTGGTAAGATATAGTACCATGGACAAAAATAAAGACTGATCTTGCTGGCCAATTTTATATATCCCATTGAACCTTGTCATCAGCCGGTTGGTTCTTTCGATCTCTTGAGCTCGCTTAGTTTCACTCCTTTGTTTCTGGACTGGTGGTTCTCAGTTGTACGACAGTCTTTTCCCTTCGGAGGTTTCTGAGTTCTTGACCAAGCAACGCTTGAGGAGGAGATGACCTCCATTCGCAGAGAGAACTCGCGTCTTCCTCACCGTGTTCAGCTCGCCTCGAAGCACGAAGAGGTCATCTGATCCTCTCTTTTCATGTCTTCGTTCAACATACAGCTTAATTGTTCTTGATTTGAACGAAGAATCCTGGTGTAATTGCATAAGCATAAATGTATAAGGTAAGCTGCTTATAATACGCCTTCACTCTGCAGATTGGCGTATCTTTGGAAGACAAGCGCAACCTTTGTCCAGCTCGTTCTCAGCACGATCTTCTCGGCCCACTCGACTCCAAGCCGGCTTCCGTTTCAAAGAGTGTCCACTTTGAAGTGAATAGATTGCAGCAAGTTCCTGGACGACGTCGCCCTCCTTCGCCGCGGTCTCATTTGCGTCAATGCCAAGCCTATTTCGCAGTTCCGTCGATTTTTATACTCCTCTATTTCTTACGATTTCATCTGCAATTGAGTTCTCTCTGCTTCCAGGGCAACTTTCATGTCTTCTGGGGGCGCCAAGCCCCATAGGTTTGGAATTTACCCTCTCTCTCTCTCTCTCTCTCTCTCTCTCTCTCTGTCTCTCTCTCTTTCTCTCTCGCGCGCGCGCACTGTCTTTTCTCTCTCTTCTCTCTGTCTCTCTCACTCTCCGGCTGTCTTTATCTCTCTTCGCATTCGTGTATCTTTCTCAGCTCTCCTCTCCCTCAACTCTTCTTTCTCATAGACTAATTTGTAGCCCGATCACTCTGTGCGAGATGCGTGAACGAGGAGTGGTCATGAGGAATGGAATCGTCCGCTACGACTTCAATGTGCAAGACTGCTGTTGGGTGGAGCCCTTTCATGATGTTGTTTGCTTGAGGAGTCTGGCGGGGAAACTTCTTCCAGCTGCTCTCGCCCCTCAACTGATGCGGCGAACACTCCCTGCTGCCTCCCTGTCAGCCAGTCCCTCCCTGCCGACAATCTGCTGACTGCAGTCGAGAAGATCCCTTTCCACAACCAGGATGCTGCCAGTCCGGCTGGGTAGTTGGCAATCTTGCCTTGAGAAAGAAAGTGATTGCTTCGCTTTTTCAGTGCGTGCTTCTCCGAGAAGTCGATTGGAGTCTGTAATGTCAGTGGTTGTCTCAATCAGTATAGATAGTCGTAACGAGCGGCTCGCGTCATCATCGACAACTGATTCTAATCTGCAGAACCCGGAACGAGTTGAGCGAGTGATCCACAAGAATGGCTTGACCCGTTCCGAGTTGGCAGGGGGCGGAGTCCGTCTGGAGGCGCGAGGCCCCGCCCACTCTCTCCTCATTCAAATCACCGATCAAGTATTTCGGATTTGTTTTAACATTGAAATTATAAGCGGAACAAAATCCTACTGCAGTTTCAAAATTTTATAATCATTTTGAGACTATTTTTCCTTTCAGAAAAAGATTCTCCTCGTGACTCGCGACTAGAAAGCTAAAGACATGCATTCCGTTCCCTCCGATAAAGAAATATCCACTACTCGTTGGTGCGAAACGAAAAAAATCATTTAATGTCACTGCTCTTTTGGTCACTGTAGAGCCATACGCAGTGAAATGTGACTTTTGCCAAAGCACGCAGTCGACGTTTGGAAGAGTCAGAACGGCCCGATGCAACGTCCATGGACTACGGAATAGAGAGGAAAGGAGGGAGGGGAGACGGGAATTACGGTATGCTAATCCAGCAACAGACAGTCCCCTTCCCATTTGACTCGTTCGCGGTGCTCCTTCCATCGCTCGAGCAGATGCCGAGCTGAGGCGCGCATCGTGCTTGGCAGGGACCGCTGGGCCGTCGTCTTCAGTTCGCCCCTTTTGGAGGGGTGACTTGTTCCTCTCTGTCATGGACAATCTCTAGAGCCGAGGGTTCCCATGGGTGACGGCTCTGCCCACCAAAGTTTAATTGATGTGCATCACAAAAGAAGCAGATACAGTGAACGGGCTATCCTTGACGGCATAAGCATAAAAATGTTCTTTCAAGAAAATTGAAACTATTCTGCAAATGTAGATCGCGGCGAAGGCAAGGAATGATTAATAAGAATTTATAAGGATTGTTGAGTAGTTGCATAGAATAAGAATTATAATAAAATGATATATATCTGCGTTAATAAAAACATGGAAATAATCTATGCAACTCTACACAACAGCAGGAACGTGCAGCATGCGTCTTGTCTATGTTCAAAGGTTACACACGACTCCCTCTGTAATCTTCAGGATAAAGCGAGAAGGTGTGAAATGAGCAGAGAAGGAATCAGTTAAGGAAAACCGCAGATGAACAGGAAAGCAATAGGAAATATAACTTAACTTTCTCTAGATAGCCTGGCATAATTATGCAGGCAAAGGGGTAATAAGATAAGAAGCGGCGTGGGAATGAGAAGACGGTAAGACAGAAGACAGCAGGAAGAATTCAGGCAGAACTTAATAGTTTGCAAAGCTTGGAAAGAAGATTCCCCATTCGCAGTCAAAGAATTGCGTTGGCTTTGCAAGTCAAAGATGGCAACGACATCAAATCTACGTAAGTACAATTGCGAGACGAATCTCGCAGAAATGTAAAAGAGCACATAGTAACGTAATGAGCTGTAAGGCTTGGAGGAACAAGACGGGGGAAATACAAAAAAGCAAAGTGGAACGAGCGAGAAAGCATGAAGTAATAGGAAAGCAGAGATGGAGCCTCCAAGCTTAAGAAGAAGATCCCTGATTGGTTCCCCGGCCAGCGATGGAAGTCTCCAGTTCCTTCTGCAGCAATTCCAGGTTCTTCAGATCTCCCGACTTCTGCAGCGTGCGCAGGTCGTGCATCACCTCCAACCAATTTCCATTCACGTTGCTTCTTTTTCAATCTTTCAAGGTGAAGTTAATCTGACTTTGCATGTTGTGTGTCATAAGCAAAAAAGAAAGAAAGAGCCGACCTTCTTCGTCTTGTCAAAGTACACTTCGTTCAACATCATTCGCATCTTAGACTCTTGCTCCTTAAGTAAAAAGTCTTTTCTTCTATTCACCATGTCCTTTCGATAGAATATGTGGGAAGGAGGAAATAGATGTCACCTCAATCATTCGGCCAAAGTTGGGAACGTGCGGAGTTGCATCGTTGGCAGTGGCCGTGTGGGGGCAGTCCTGAGAAGTCTGAAAGAGCACAGATCATTCATTGTCTTGTTAACACAAGTCAACTTGACCAAAGCTGCAGAGTTCCACTTCTAAAACAACTATGTCCGCAAAGAAGTTTCCAACTTCAGCATATTAATGGCTGAAATGATCGAATGAGAAGAGACGGAAAGACAAGCCTGTCTAGTCATGCTCCCTCCCAGATTGACCATTCCGCTGCCTTCCTTCTTCGTCTCCAACCAAAGCATCACCGTAGACGTCAGTTTGTAGTGTGCCTGCCGACCCTGAGGAAGTCGTGGATTACCACCGAGTACTCGAACCCCTTTTAATGGATCATGAGCGGTTCAAACAGGGGTATTCATAAAAAGTTCGTGGGAAAAAAACAAACCTTCTCAATAATCTCAAGTACGTGAATGGAGTCCCAGCATCCATTGACATTCTTCGTGCCGTCGCCTTTCTTCTTAATCAAAACAATTCCAGCGAATCCGTAATTTTCAATATCCCAGAAGTAGCACGAGGAGACGCCTCCCTCGAAATACCTGAAAAGAGACACATCCGAGCCTTAGAATGAACAAGATTTTGAAAGCAATACTCAGAAATTCATGTCATTTATTTACGGCAGTTGAACAACGCACGTGATGAAAATGTCAAGACTGCCGAAAAGGACTGAGAAATGTCGGAAACATCACAAATACCATGGACGTTATGTGGCAGTAATATTTACGGCGCAGTCCTAGTTTAAAAAAATTTATATCTTCCGTTTTGGAGCTAATCAACTTTGTCTTCTCCCCTGGGCTATAAAATGAACTTAAACATGGATATTTTGCACATACAACTTAACTCATTTTCGTAGTTTACGGCATAAATATTATTTTTACGCATAAAAAATATTCAATAATGCCTAAATCAATAATTCAGAATTGTAGGAATAAAGGGCTCGGAAAGTGACAAAATTAATTTTAAAAAAAACTAAAAAAATTCGGACCATATCTAACAAGGCTAGAAACTATTTCTTTCTCAAAAAGAACAGCTACGATCTTCCTATGAAGAGGAAAAAAGGTGTCAGTTAGGCAAACTAACTCTCTTGGTTTTGGTCATCCCCCAAAGCCTACCCAAAAAATGGTGTTGAGAAACATTATCGCAGAACAGCTAACGCACTCTAGTTTCCGAGCCCAATACCTCCCACTCAAACTTATGGGTCCGCGATAGTGGCCTTTATTCCGCTCGGATCTCAAGCAACAACAACAAAATGACAAGACTGACGCGTCTCTGTAGCACTCAAAGGCTGAGTTAGCCTCAATCTCCAAATTGCGAAGTCGCTCGGAAGGAAGTCTGCCGTCATCAACTGGAGGATCAAACTGATTCGTCCATGGAGACCTGAATGTTAATTATAATTACGATCTAATTGCCTAAATTGGTTCAACGAACCGGTAGCTATCCTGTTCCCGGTTATAGTCACAGATGAGGTATTCTTTGCCAGTCTGGCGATCCTGAAGCAAACATTGAATACTGAAGCTGCACGTAACCAAAGTAGAAGATGACCTGATGTTCACCTGCTCACCTTGAGAATCTCGAGTGGCTGATCAACGCAAGAGAGCAGATCGTCGGTTAGATTCGGCACGAGGCTAATGAGGTCTTTCAAGTGTCGCGTGCATTTCTGTGGAGGCAGACGGCGCATCAAATCAAGGGCGCAATCAAGTTGCTGGTCCGTCTGGGAGGAAAGCTACCGTTCGAGATACAACTATTTAACGCGTTTTCAATAAATATTTAACAATGACAAATTCATTAAAATTCAAACCATATTTCTAAGGAGCGGCTTAAAGAGAACGGAGAGATCTAGGGGATGTTGTTCGTTGGCCAGTTGCCCGCTTCCCGAGTTGTCCACTAGACCTTGCGGACACCTCAACAATACCTTACAGTTGATACCAACTCACTTAATAGTCTGCGTTATATCGTCAGAAAATACAAACAATCAGCTAGAATTGCGAGCCAAATGGTAAAGAAAGGCAGGTATAACAAAGGCACAAAGGCCTCCTGGAAAATGTGCCCTTTGAGTATTTGTATTCAAATTGAAACTGCTTACTCATAACTCAATGAACATACCAGCATAACCCTTACCCGGGAGGAAATTCCATGCAAGAGAAAGATCATATTCAAAATTATGGCAACAATCCAACAGTAACGATAGAAACTTGTGACTGCACGTCGCGATGGCACGTTTAAATTTGTATCTTACTTTTTTTTTAAATAGAACGCTTCGTCTAATATTTTTAATCTTCATTTATGTGTTGGCGCATTCTTTTTTTCTGGACATGCGTTCATTAATTTTCCAGGAAGAAAAACGATGATTTTCTGTTAGGCGCTGCCGTGTTCGACGTAACCATTTTTGTCAATTCCAGGATTTTCTTCGTTGTAATCGTGGCGTAGCTCCTTCAATCTGCCGTTCACGCTGAAGTAAGTTAACTTTTAGATGCGTATTTATATTTATGCAGAACAAGACAGTAATGATCTGTGTTTTTGACTTGAGGCTTGTTTGATAATTTGCGTAGGAAAGTTCGGAGGCTCGGGCATTTGTTGCGCGACGCTATGAAGCGGAATGGGCCGCCTTCATCGAATGGACATGGCCAAAATGGTGCCGACAGTGACTACGAGGTTCGTCTTCATTATTTCATACATTTTTCTTTAAATAAAAAATTATTTTGACGAGTTGCTGCTCTGCAGAGATTAATGACTGTGTTCTTTTTTCCACTAGAACTGCAAAATTAAATTGCCCGTTACGATTTCATTTTCTATTCATGTTCTTGCTTAATTTTTCGTTGATTAATTCTCTTTTTGGTCTAAAGTTTTGTACGTAAACGGCGTCTAGTCTGTTTTGTTATTGTGATGCATAGCGCTGATTCTCCTTACCATGCTCTTTTGTTATTTATCACTGTCTTTCTTAAGTTGGATACGAACAATATTGTTCTCTCCTAATTTTTCGTAGCAATATCATATATGCATAATTTTTTCAGGACCCTCTTTTCGATTGTGGAATTCATTCACATCTATCGCATTTTTGGAATTTTTTTTTTTCGAAATTGATTTAGATACAAATTTTCCTTTTTTTGCCTATTGAAGCTATTCACTGATTTCACAAACACGAATTTTTTTTCTTTAATTCCTTGTCGCTCCTTCCACAAGTTTTTTTCTCATTTCTTCATGAAAGTGGCGTCACTTGAGCTCAGAAGTTTCTCACGTTGTAACACTAAGCTTTTCGTTCCTTCTCTCATCTTTTTCTTCTTCTTCTTCTTCTTCTTCTTCTTCTTCTTCTTCTTCTTCTTCTTCTTCTTCTTCTTTCTTCTTCTTCTTCTTCTTCTTCTTCTTCTTCTTCTTCTTCTTCTTCTTCTTCTTCTTCTTCTTCTTCGTTCTTCTTCTTCTTCGTTCTTCTTCTTCTTCGTTCTTCTTCTTCTTCGTTCTTCTTCTTCTTCGTTCTTCTTCTTCTTCGTTCTTCTTCTTCTTCGTTCTTCTTCTTCTTCGTTCTTCTTCTTCTTCGTTCTTCTTCTTCTTCGTTCTTCTTCTTCTTCGTTCTTCTTCTTCTTCGTTCTTCTTCTTCTTCGTTCTTCTTCTTCTTCGTTCTTCTCTTCTTCTTCTTCTTCGTTCTTCTTCTTCTTCGTTCTTCTTTCTTCTTCTTCTCTTCTTCTTCTTCTTCTTCTTCTTCTTCTTCTTCTTCTTCTTCTTCTCTTCTTCTTCTTCGTTCTTCTTCTTCTTCGTTCTTCTTCTTCTTCGTTCTTCTTCTTCTTCGTTCTTCTTCTTCTTCGTTCTTCTTCTTCTTCGTTCTTCTTCTTCTTCGTTCTTCTTCTTCTTCGTTCTTCTTCTTCTTCGTTCTTCTTCTTCTTCGTTCTTCTTCTTCTTCGTTCTTCTTCTTCTTCGTTCTTCTTCTTCTTCGTTCTTCTTCTTCTTCGTTCTTCTTCTTCTTCGTTCTTCTTCTTCTTTCTTCTCTCTCTCTCTTCTTCTTCTTCTTCGTCTTCTTCGTTCTTCTTCTTCTTCTTCTTCTTCTTTCTTCTTCTTCTTCTTCTTCTTCTTCTTCTTTCTTCTTCTTCTTCGTTCTTCTTCTTCTTCGTTCTTCTTCTTCTTCGTTCTTCTTCTTCTTCGTTCTTCTTCTTCTTCGTTCTTCTTCTTCTTTCTTCTTCTTCTTCGTTCTTCTTCTTCTTCGTTCTTCTTCTTCTTCGTTCTTCTTCTTCTTCGTTCTTCTTCTTTTCTTCTTCTTCTTCTTCGTTCTTCTTCTTCTTCGTTCTTCTTCTTCTTCGTTCTTCTTCTTCTTCTTTCTTCTTCTTCTTCTTCGTTCTTCTTCTTCTTCGTTCTTCTTCTTCTTCGTTCTTCTTCTTCTTCGTTCTTCTTCTTCTTCGTTCTTCTTCTTCTTCGTTCTTCTTCTTCTTCGTTCTTCTTCTTCTTCTTCTTCTTCTTCGTTCTTCTTCTTCTTCGTTCTTCTTCTTCTTCGTTCTTCTTCTTCTTCGTTCTTCTTCTTCTTCGTTCTTCTTCTTCTTCGTTCTTCTTCTTCTTCGTTCTTCTTCTTCTTCGTTCTTCTTCTTCTTCGTTCTTCTTCTTCTTCGTTCTTCTTCTTCTTCGTTCTTCTTTCTTCTTCTTTCTTCTTCTTCTTCTTCGTCTTCGTCGTCGTCGTCGTCGTCGCATCGGGACTCCTCTCGATATCCTAGCTACTTTACGTTTATTTAACACAATTGCACATGTCGTTAGTAAATGCTTTGTATTATTCCCATTCGTCGATGTCGTATTATACCGTCTTCTGTTCTCCAACTTTTCTCTTTTCTTGCTCGCGGCGAAAGTTTTGTCTGATTTCGTTGTACTGGAATTATCTGATCATGTCTGCGAATGAATTCCAATCGACATGTCTACAATCTCATCTAACTTGTCTCTCTCTCCCTCTCTCTCTCTCCCCTCTCTCCCCCTCCCCTCTCTCCCTCTCCCCTCTCTCCCTCTCCCCTCTCTCCCTCTCCCCTCTGTCCCTCTCCCATCTCTCGCTCTCTCCCATCTCTTGCCCTCTCTCTCTCCCTCTCTCTCTCCCTCTCTCTCTCCCTCTCTCTCTCTCTCCCTCTCTCTCTCCCTCTTTCTCTCCCTCTCTCTCCCTCTCTCTCTCCCTCTCTATCTCCATCCATCTCCCTCTCTCTTTCCCATTCTTTCTTCTCTTTCTGTTCCCTGTATCTTACTCCCTTCCTGCCTGTCTCATCGTGATAAGAAGTTCCAAATGGCTGGTTGTAGTTGCCAGGGTTCTCTTTGTCTCTGAAGTGCTTAAGTGAGCTCCCGTGCCGTCCTCTCCCTCCCCTTCTCCTCTTCCTTCTTTCTTCTTCACTTTTCCCTGTTCAATCGATGGCAAGTACAGAATTCTGCTTAGCTTGGATGTTTGCTCTCAGCTGTAATGAGTGAGTGAAACTGGCGAGTTCAGAGTGTAACTGGATGTTATTTTGACTGTTCCTACCATTCCCGTTCTTTCCCGTGATGAGATCATTGTGTTTTATAACAGTTGTGGGCATTGTTTTCTGATCTATCTAAACGGCTTCACTTTTGGGCTGCCACTTCAAAGTATGAGATGTGCACGTCGACCTTCACAAAGTATGTTTTTAATCAACTACAATTGCAGTCGCCAGCCAAGCAGTCGTCGCACTCCATTGCGACGTCCGCGTCCTCTTCCACTTCCTCTTCAAACGGCGCCTCCCCTGACATCCTCCCAATGTCCTCTCTCCCGGTCGACCCGAATGTGGAGAGGATTGCCATCCTTGACTTTGGAGCACAGTATGGAAAGGTCTTCTTTTCTCTTACTCTCTTGCTTCCTTCATCCTGGTTTTCTGATTCCAGTTTCTTGATTTCCGTTTCAGATCATCGACCGCCGAGTCCGCGAGAGCCATGTCCTTTCAGAGATGTTCCCTCTCAGTACATGTGCTGCTGAAATCCTTGCTAAGGGAAACTTTAAGTGGGTTATTCTTTCTCTTTGTTGTTTTATTATTATTGCCTTGCGTTTATATTTACGAGCCGCAGATAACATGAACATGTGGGGTAAACACATGTATTTGTTTAGGGGTATCATCATATCTGGTGGACCGAATTCGGTTTACGCTGAAGGAGCTCCGCAGGTGGATCATGCCATCTTCTCTTGCGGTCTCCCCGTGCTCGGGATATGTTACGGGTTTCAGGTTGCTTGATGTGCAAATCTTTACCGTAATGGTTTTAAAAGGGAGAAATCATTATTTTCAGTTAATGAATAAGCACTTCAACGGCAAAGTCACTCAGGAGAAATTACGGGAGGACGGCGTTGTTGATATTGAAGTTAGTCCGTATTTAAGTTAGTACTTTACGATTGTTTGAGTAAGATATTAAAGAAGAAGATTCCTATTGTTTTTTTTTCCATTTTGGGTTGACAACTCCTGCGCCCTCTTCTCTGGCCTTTCTTCCAATGAACGGGTCCTCCTCACTCACGGTGACTCCGTCGGCCAGAGTACGGTAGCTCCTAGGTTCAAAGTCGTCGCCAGGAGTAGAGCACATGTCGCGGGTTCTTTCTTTTTTCATTTTTGATCTGCTTTGTTTCGGGAGATGGTAATTAGAATAATTTTCGTAATCGATTTGTTTAGGCATCGCTGACGAGTCTATGAAGCTTTACGGTGTTCAGTTCCATCCAGAAGTTGATCTCACTGTCAACAGGTATCCAAACAATCCATTGCTAGTACATTCTTCCTTAAGCTTGACTTTGGAAAGAGAATGTGGTTCTACGAGTGTTTTTGAGCAAGAAGATCTTCGACAACTTCCTGTTCGGAGTGTGCGGTTGCTTGGGAGACTACACCATGGAAAGCAGGGAAGACGCTTGCATTGCTGAGATTCGCGCCATTGTTGGCAGCAAGAAGAAGGTTTAGATTACATTTTGGTAATAGCGCTTTTTAGTCAATTTCACTGGCATCTTAGTCGTGGTGTACTTTCTACTGTTGTGTATTGAGGTGCTGGTGATGGTGTCTGGTGGAGTTGACTCAACAGTCTGCGCCGCCCTTCTCCATCGAGCACTCGGAGCAGAGAGAGTCACTGCCATTCACATCGATAATGGATTCATGAGGTTCCAGCCATTTCCATGTCTTCTCGATTCATTCAATTCCTTATTCCAGATGGAAAGAGAGTGATCAAGTCATCTCGAGTCTCAACGCGCTGGACTTGAAAGTACACAGTACGTTTTTTTTTATATATATTTTATACATTTCAAATGAGGATGAGCTTTTACACTAACGACAACATTTAGGATTCAACTGTTCTTACGACTTCCTGTTTGGAACTGTGTCCGGGAAGAAGGATGGAGTGACTCTTGAACAAGTTTGCAAGCATTTCTTTCATTATGACATATACAACTAATTGCCTCCTTTTAGACAACGGACCCAGAGATCAAGCGACAGATCATTGGGAATACCTTCATTCGTGTCAAGGACGATGTCATGCAACAGGTTTGATAATTCTTGATAATTCTGCAGCAGACTTAATAACTATTAACAATGCTCGCTCTTCTTTTCTTGTAACCACTCTTAATATTCTAGTAATTTGTTCTCTTTCTCTTTTAAGCTGAAGCTCAACAAGGAGGAGTATTTCCTGGCACAAGGTATCAGTTTTTTTCCTATTTACTTTTGATGCTGGGTCTTCGATTATGATTAGTTTTGTTGACACGAGTGACTTATATTATTATCTCATTAAAATTAATACTATATGAGGTCTGATGTGTTTTACGTTGCGCATTTAATATTTGAATTGTAGGAACGCTGCGGCCCGACCTGATTGAGAGTGCAAGCGAACTGGCGAGTGGCCATGCTGACATTATCAAGACACACCACAATGACACCGCTCTCGTGAGAGAACTCCGTCTCCTGGTATCTCTTGCATCCGAGAGTCCCTTCGGTGCTCCTCTTCTCCTTTTTCAACTGTGCAGATGTATTCCTTTGTTTAGGGTCGTGTCGTTGAGCCTCTTCGTGACTTCCATAAAGACGAGGTATACTTCATAACTTTACCAGCTCAATATTCTATACATTATTCTGTAACTGGTTCGGTACCACCCTCCTCCCTCCTCTTAGCCACTCCTCCCCTACTTTCAGGTGCGTGAACTTGGACGAGCCTTGGGCCTGCCGGAAGAGATCGTGCAACGCCAGCCATTCCCCGGTCCTGGCCTCGCCATTCGCATCCTCGCTGCCAACAAGCCGTACATGTCAGCCCTTTCTTTCTTGCTTAGGACATGTCTCATATTAATAGTTAAAAGGTAAAGAATGATCTAAACTTATAGATGTGATGACTTCGCAGCGACGCAGAGGAAACTGGAGATCATCGCGAACCTGCATCGCCCTCCTCGGGTATTCTTCCTAGACTCCTTTCCTCCCACCATTCTCATCCTCCTCTTTACAGAGTAAGTATGACGTGGACAGCCGTGAAGAGTTGGCTCCTCTCTTGCCCTCTAATCACTTGGCTGACTTCGCCCCTCCCGAATGCGAAATGGCCGCGACTTTGCTTCCCATCAAAAGTGTTGGTGTCCAGGTTCGTGTCCCTGCCGGGAAACTATGTTCATAAAGTTCCTGATTATTTTTTTCAGAATTAAACTGTAGTAAGAACAGGAAAGAAAGTGAACGGGTGGTTGAACGGAGGAGCTTGCAGGGCGACTGCCGTTCGTATTCGTACGTGGCCGCGCTCTCAACGGATTTCCGACCCATTCCTTGGCAGTTCATGGAGAAACTCGCTTCGATCATTCCCAATGTCCTCCACAACATTAACAGGTCTGATTCAGAGTCTTCCAGTTCTTCCCCTCTCCTCTCTCCCTTCTCTGTCATCACTAAATTCCAGAGTAACTTATGTGTTTGGCCGGCGAGTTGCTCATCCAGTCAACACAATCACACCCACTCTTCTCAACAAGTTCACTATTGAAGTTCTCCAGCTGGCAGACAAGGTTACATAATACAATAAAAAGAAGTCCACAGAGTACTCTTTATATAATCGGCATTTTTAGTGTACTCTTTATTCCTCTCTCTCTCTCTCTCTCTCTCTCTCTCTCTCTTTCGCTCGATCTCTCTATTTCGCGTTGTTTTTTCACCTTCGTCATGGTCGCCCTATCTTGTGCAGATGGCCACGGACACGCTGTTCGGTCGGTCTCGTGATGGAAAAGGATTCGACCAGAAACACAAGGACGTGAGCTCGACAATCCAGCAGGTATTACTTTCAATAGTTGAGATTGCATGCATGATAATGGCAGAGATAGAATAGCGAGAGGAGAGAATGTCCTTTCGAGATGCCCGTGGTGATGCTTCCTGTTCACTTCGACCGCTCCTTCCACGAGACGATCTCCATGAAGCATTCCTTCTGTCTGCGACCCTTCAAGACCTCCGACTTCATGACTGGCACGGCTGCTCTTCCCGGCCGTGATATCCCTGAAGAGGTACGCTCTTCGTTTCTTTTCTAACAAAACAATCACTCCATTCTCTCTAATGTTTTGTTGACAAAGAAGTCTGTTCGCATTATTATAATCTCTCTCTCTCCTCTCCCTCTCTCTCTTTCTCTCTCTCTCTCTCTCTCTCTCTCTCTCTCTCTCTCTCTTTCTCTCTATCTCTATCTCTCTCGTTTTCTCTCAGCCACTCTCCGTTTCCCCACTCTCTCAATCTGGCTTGTTGCACTATGCAAGTATCCCTTGCGTTCCGCGTTTTGCTGCAACTCGGTGTTCTTTTCTGTGTGCTTCTTGTGAATATCTTGTCCCTCCCGCTTTTCCTATAGATTCTCAATACCTTCCTTCCCTTGCAGACCGTGCTGGAGATGGTGTCTCGCATCGAGAGTAGTGTGATTGGCACTTCTCGCGTTCTGATCGACTTGACGTCAAAACCACCAGGCACCACCGAGTGGGAGTGACCGGCAGACAAATTCTTTTCCGCCGGCTTACTTTGGTTTTGGCTTGGTGCATATACTATAGATTTGCTCAGACATATGACTATCCTTCTCCGCAGAGACGTATCATCAGTATTAATCGAATATCTCTTTATTCCATAAGTAGTTCGCATACCAGTACTCGAGTCATGGAAAGGGCACTGCTATTCCTCTTTATAGCCTGGCACTTCAGCCATTCCTTATTCATTTTTCACACATGCAGCGTTTCCTAGTTTTCCCACAATTTGTATCATCAAATTATATCGATTATTTTGAGGCCTGCGATCACTTGTCCCGGTACAATTTAATGCTCAGAATTGAGAAAATTAGCAGCATTTATTCCGTAGGATGATTTCTGATGTTGTTTTGCAGGGATTGACATGCATGGAGAGGTGGCTGGATTAATCTTGCAAATCGTCTATTATTTATAAGTCGTAGGGGAAGTTGTTTGCTCCTCTGAAGCACAAACATCTGTCTGCGCCCCCTGAAACCCCTTTCCTGGTCTCCTTCACTCCGCCCTGCTTTCAGGGACACCCCCTCGTCGCTTTCTTATTCGAGTGTTTATGAATAACGCGATGCCTTGCATGACCCCCTTACCTTTCCTCGAATGAGTTTCCACTGGCGTACAGGCAACGCTGCTTCCTCTCGGGTGAAATGAAACGGTATCTGCATTGTATTAATGCTCTTTGTTGTGGAAAGGGCAGACTAGAGATGTGAAGAGAGGAGTGGAAGAAGACTCTAGTCGTCCACGCTTTCTTGGCATGCCTAGCATGTGGACTGCCGGAGGGCAGCCATTCACTTTGGCTGCAAAGGGCTTTCTCTCGCTTCTCCTCCAGCTCTTTTCCCTGCTCCATCTAGAAGCCTCCTAGCCCTCTCCCCCCCCCCTCCGCCACGCCTCTGTCTAAACATCTATTCTCAGTCAGCCAGGATCTATCTCTTCTCTCTCTTTTCCCTCTTTTTTCTCTCTCCCTTTCTTTCTCTCCTTCACTCTCTTTCTCTCCCTCACACTCTCTCTCACTCTCTTTCTCTCTCTCCCTATCTTTCTCTCTTTCCCTCCTCTTTCTCTCACTCTCTCATTCACGACCAACCCAATCTTCCTCCACCACCCGCTTCTCTTTTTGCATCTTTTGGTGAGCTCGCATCCTTTTCCCCTGACGCGTAGGGGAATCTCGCAGAAGCAGCCGCATAGTGCACGTCGTTTGTTGGCTGCCCCCCCCCCCTCCTGCACTCTGAATTCTCTTACAATTAGTAGACTCAGTTCAATCTAATCACCTTCTATCCCATGCACCTTACTCTCTTTCCTCTCTGTCTCTCTCTCCCTCTCTTTCTCTTTCTCTCTCTCTCTCTCTCGCTGTCTCTCATCCGCTGACTTCCCCAACTGTCAGGCATGAACTGGCAGCACATCACGTGCTACCGTTCCCCAACTTCACTCATTCACTTTCTCTTCGCGCAATGTTGCGATCGCATCTCTCTCTCTCTCTCTCTCTCTCTCTCTCTCTCTCTCTCTCTTTCTTTCTTTCTCTTTCTCTATTCTATCTCCCTTTCCTTCCTCTCCTCTCACTCCCTCGTTCCCTCCCTTTCCAACACAGTGAGTTGTCTCTTCTATATTTCATCAAACATTGTTCTGTCTTTTTCCCGCCATCTCTCTCTATCTCTGCTCTCTCTTCTCCCTCTCCCTTTCACTCTACCCACCTGCCGTCCTCTCTCTCTCCCACCCCTTCTTCTCCGTCCAGTGGTGGCATCTATCTGTCCATCCTCAATCGCTGCAATACTTTAATTCTTCTGCGAAATCAGTGAATGATATTCGCATCGTCAGTCCGTTTCCTCCGTCTTCCCACTCTTTCTGTTTTTGCCCTTTCCACTGCCACTTGCAATAGCTCTCTTTATCCATTGAAATGGTGTTCACTTTGACTTATCTTATTCATTCGTCTCTTCTAACGGTTGCATTAGCTGAAGCCTTCGTTTATATATTTCCGAATTACTGGCTTCGTTCGGGGCCAATATTTCATGTGTGATTTCAATACGATCTATAGCCAGATATTACATTAAAGTAGCTACGCATTTGCTAAGAAGCGGTCTTTTGCATGCTTCTTTTGCCATTTCAAACGGTTTCTGCTAATCGATTTATGTTACTGTTGCTAATCGGTTTCTTTCCAGAGGTCCGTATGTTATATTTTAAAAAAAATTGGGTGTATCGTTTTATTTGACTGTTTTGGTGATGCGAGAAATATATATTTTGCACACCGCTTACTTTGTTTCAAGTGTTTTGATGAGCAGAATACAATGGAAGCCAGTCTTAAATTAAGATAAAGAATGTACTTGCATGGAGGTGTCTTCCGGACAAGAGGTCGAACAGTGGTGTAATCGCCATCTTCACATATTTCGTCTACTTTTTTTATATTCAACGTGCCACTTTTTGAGTGATTCGAATTGTGAAGATTTAAGAAGTGGCTGTTTGGCAGAAAGTGATAGAAGTAAAGTAGTACAAGGGAGCAAAGAAATTAGATGTCAGACGAGAGAGGTTGAAGATAGGAGAGGGGTGGATTAGGAGTGGACCCGGGCAGGCCAATGAGTATTGCATCACTTGTTCTATCTTTAGCTCGGTTTTTGTTCTCGCGCATTAATTCTTTTTCCTCGCAGTCATTTCTGCTGAACTTCTGAGAGTGTGAGAAGTGTGCTGTGCTGGCAAACGTGTTCTCGTGTTGCTTTAACGAGTTGTGGTTCTTTCCTCTCAGAAGTCGTGACGTTCTCGGTCGTCGTGGAGGGTTCCCGAGGAGAAGAATCTCATCGTTCCCTTCAGTCCGCGTCTTCCTCCGCCGACTGGCGCGATTCCACTCAAGTCACACTGCTTCCCGGCACGAAGATTCGTCCAGTCGCCTCAGGTTCCCTTCTTTCTTTGATAGTTGGCCTTGGGTGGCTGGTCACTGCAGGGAAGGGAGAAACACGTGGCGGTCTTTGGTCACTCATTTGGTGGCGCTCTCTAGACAGACATCCCACTCCTATGTCTTTGTTGGTCTGCATCTCTCACATTCTCTCTCTCATTCTCTCTCTTTCGCTCTATCTCTCTCTCTCTCTCTCTCTCTCTTTCTTTCTCTCTCTCTCTCTCTCTCTCTCTCTCTCTCTCTCTCTCTCTCTGTCCCACGTGACATTCTAGTTGTTGTTGCTGACCGAAGCAATGCGGACACAACGTGCTTCTCACACCAGTCTGTGCCACTCTCTCTCCCTCTCTCTTCTGTCTCTCTTGGGCTTTCACCCTCTCTCACTCCAGTCCATGTTGTTTTGCATATTTTCCGTTTATTTCGGTTTTCGTTGTCCTTTACCTTTTCTCATCACGTGGTAGAATGGCCTTAGGTATGGACAAAGGAATGGAATGCAATGGAGTCTACCATTCACACGTCACCTTATGTCTTATCATAATTCTCATTTTCCTGCTGGGAACGGTTGACTTTTTGTATCTTTCGAAATTTGATATTGTCGCTTGTAAATCAGAACGTACCTTTTAAGCTGCTTTAGCGCTATCGACGAATTCATCTCCGTACCCTTTTGTCATTCTCGGGCCGCAGAGTGCAGAGAAGGATGTGAGAAAGTGCGAGAAGTTGCCGATAGATTGGGTGAGAATGACAAAACAGAGAAGGAAAGAGAGACAGAGAGAGAAAGAGAGAGAGAGGAAAGAGCAGGCATCTCTCAATCTACACGCCATCATTTGGTTACCTCGTGCTATCCACGCGGCTGTTGCATCTCTTTGGGTGAGAGGAAGAATGAGATAAAGTCTTTGCGTCTAACATGTCACATGAGTGTTCTCTCTGATCACGGGTGGTAGCTTCTCGCTGACAGGATCAAACTGAAAGTACAATCATACGCTGCTACTTCGCTCCTGCTCTTTGTCCCCTTTCTATCTCTCTCTCGTTATTTCACTCTCTCCCTCCTCTCTCTCTCTCTATATATATATATATCTCTCTCCTCTCTCTCCTCTCTCTCTCTCTCACTCACTATCGCGCTAGCTCATTATAGTGGTATAAGTGGATACAGCATTTGATCTTTTGTTCCAGTTGCAGCATTCTTGTTACTGTGCGTGCCGTTCTGTCCATGATGAGTTTTGCTTGTGGCGTTGTGCTCGCTTTTGCAATTCGCTCTGTGGTTTGATATGTCCAAGCTGTTAAATAGAGTTGGCCTCTTCGACTGAGGGATTTCATCGGTCAGAGTCGTCACTTCTTCCTCTTTCGTGGCTATGTCTACCGTCATTGAGAAAGAAGGTTCTAAAGAAAAAAATGGATCCCGGTTCTGTGACGCCACTCATTTAGAAGGGATGGAATTTAGTCTATTTTGAGATCTTGCCAGGGAAATTTGAATTAGTGAGTAACTATGGTGTAAGGGCGGCAACTAACAAAGCACCTTTCAGAGAAGTGCACATAGTTCTTGGTTGTGTCAAGGAGTGCAAATGAGGAATTGGGAATGATTTGTGTGGCTGTCCCGCAATGTACCTTGTAGTTGACGCCGTCCCGCTCAGGTGTTGTGAACTGTAGACTGTCCTTCCACTTTACAGTCATTTTAGTCCTTCCACTTTCATCTCATTATCAGTAAATTCCCGCTCCTTTCCGTAGGAATTCATCAATGAATGTACTGACATGGCCCTGATTACATTTGTAGGAGGTTGTAAGTTATTGGTGCTCTCTCTGTCTCTTTATCTCCGTTATACCTCTGCCTCTCCTCTACTTTTACTCTTCTCTCTTTCCCGCCAATTCTCTTCTCTGCTTGTACGCCTATCTAGTGAAGTCTAGACGAAGAGTGGTCAAATGGTTGAGCAAGTGCTAGTGGCCTTTCTCATTTTCTCTATTCCTCACTCTGGTTGTGTCTCTTTCACGGTTCTCTCTGCATCCTCTACAGTCGAATCTCGATGTAGTTATTGGCGCCTGCTGCCTCATACTCTCTGGCCTTTTGGTTGTTCGATCTCTTCAGTCGTCCCTGTCACTATCAAGTACACCATGTCACAGAGCGAGTTAAAAGAGAGGGCGAGAGATTGAGGAAAGGAGCGAGAGATAGAAATAGGTTAGGGCTGAGGAGACAGGGGAATGAAATAATCACAATTCTCCTTCCGGAATCCGGATGATCCATTACGTAAAGAATTCTGACTCATGCAAAGAATATTGGTGGGTTTTTTTTCCTTTTTTTCCTTTCGGGTTTTTTTGTCAATTCATATAATTGATTGTATTTGAAAAAGTGGCCGATTGAAGTCAGGAGAAAAATGCGATGCCGTCACAGCGAGTGCTCTTGCATTCTTCCTTTTATGGGAGGGGGGGGGGGGAGTAGGCTGAGAGATAGAGGCTGAGCTGGAGGGTGCTAGAGAGGTTAACGAAGCTGTACCTGAATATTAATGCACGGGTCAGGGGAATTGATATATAGTTGCCCGGGGAATTGAAGTGCACTTACGTTGACTTTGGAGTTGCAATGCGAACAAGTCTCATCATCTCCGCATCAAAAATTAAGAGGGAATAATCGAATAATTAAACATGGAGCGTTTGAGACTGACATTCACACTTTTTAGACGGATATGGAGTTAAATATTTGATTGATATGCAGGAGGATGTTTGTCTTCTTCAATTCTATATAATTTAATATCTATCTATATAATTTAATATTGACTTCATTCATTTGACATATTGCAATATTTGTTTTGCAGCGCGGGCTTTTCGCTGACGGCGGGCAGCCGACGGCGGCGGAGTTGGCTGCCATCGCCCGCAAGGGGCATTCACTCAAGAGACTCCTCTCAAGGTTCGATCCCTTCTTCATCGCTCTCGTGCACCTTCAATCCATATTGCAATATTTCCTCCGTTTTTTCACTAATGTTCTATTTCGTTACTTCTTTATTTTATTATTTATCTTCTCGTTTCTCTTAAAATTGAAACATATATTCCTGTCTGTAACCTTGCTTCTCCGTGTTTGTCTCTGTTTCGTTAGCTGTGGGCGTTGAGTGGTGTCAGTTGCAAGAGGAGAACACCAAGTGCGAAGTATTGAATGAGATGGAGACCACGTGAGACACCGACATCTGGGAATGAACAGTGGGAGTTAAGGGGCTTTGAGGGATCGAGCGGCCAGCTCATGCCATTCTTACGTCATCTCTCTCTCTCTCTCTCTCTTTCTATCTCTCTCACTCACTCTCTCTCACTCACTCTCTCTCACTCACTCTCTCTCAATCTCTATCTCTCACTCACTTTCTCTCTCTCTCTCACTCACTTTCTCTCTCTCTCTCTCTCTCTCTCTCTCTTTCAATTAGTTCACTCTTTGCTGTCGCTGGAAAGAAAGCAGCCGAGATCCCTTTCCTGAGACGCCAACAGTTATTAAAAGACATATTGTTCGCCTCCAAAAACCTGGACTGAATATGATCCCTTATCTTTATGTTTGGTTTGTGCTGCCTTTGCTGTCTTAAGGGAATGGCTACGTTTTTTTTGCAGTTTGGGACAGTTTCCTGTCGATCTCTTGCAACTTTGAATTTAAGTTACTGTCAAAGGGGATTTCGTTGCTTTGCGTTTGTGGAATGTGACAACATTGTTGCATTTGAATAGCAAGAGGATAAATGGCATTCTGGAATGGGATGCAGCTTTCAAGGCATGTTACATTCAAATAAAGCTTTATGAGGTTATTGTTGAGGTCTCGCCTGGATGCTCTTGGCAGTGCTGGCTCGTCCCAGAATGTCGGTAGCTGCAACGGAGAAGGACACGCAATGCGAAATCAAAGGGTCATCTTCGTAAAGAGACCTGGTTTTGCATCTTTTTTGTTTGTTTCATAAATCTCGATACTTCTTTTCTTTTGAACTTTTCTTCAATATTTGTGTTCTTCTTCGTAGTTTTGTATACAGTTATTAATAATTTCGCGAGTTTATGTTAATGAAAACCATTGTTCGTTTTAGCTGAAGAAAAAATTGTTCTTTGAATCACTAGTCTTGAAACGTATTTTTAAATGTTTAATATATATGTTAGCACCTTGTTCCAATACATCTTAAGAAATTCCAACGGGAAAATCTAATTGATATATGTTGTGCAGGGGTGAATGCCGAGCCGACTCCGGAGTGTTTCCGCTGCGAGCCCTGCCACGAACCGACCGTCGATGACCTCGAGCAGGCCCAATGCATTGTCCGCACTCTCTATCTTTCCGTCGACCCTGCACAGGTATCTCCTGCCTTCTCCTTTTACCTTATTTTGACATTATGTATTGTTATTAACCTTTATAATTTGTACATTTGCTGGCATACGCATTTTCTAATTTCCTCTTAAAATTTATTGCTGCTGTCTTATTATTATAGATCCCTATTTTATTATATGATGTAATTTAATTACTTGAGTGTGAAAATAGTAGTGTTTAAGCGTTGCCGCATGAATCCGTCGACAGGCGTAGACTACTTGAATGCATATGAAGAGGGCGAGTTGGTGGATGGAATGGAGGGAGTGGGGGAAGTGGTAGAAGCTGGTCCCGGCTGCTCCCTCGATTCTGGCGATCTTGGTTGGTTATGGCATTCCGAGGTCATGAACTTTTAGCTTTTTTATGTATTCCAATCGGTTTCTCGAACAGGCTGTACATCTTTTGTTTTTTTTTACTCATTTGAAATATGTCAGTAACATCATGCGCTCATCTGTGGCCGTGGACGAAAGTTTTCATCGCGGACTCCAGCGACCTCGTCAAGGTTTCAACTCTTACTTATTGCCGTTTTGCAAAGAGTGTTTTGAAAGCTCTATCTTTGCGGGGTATTCCCCTTGGTCCCTATCCCGACTCGTTGATTTCAGATCAGCCTACCGCCGATCTTCTCGCCCTCCATTGTCCTTTCCTGTGTTGGCCTCTCTGGAATGACTGCTCTCGTCGGAATTCGTCATAAAGTTGGCCATCCATTCCCGATCTGCTCTGGAAAGAAAGGTCATTAAGGCACAAATCGATTTGAATGCGAAGTCACAGACGATAGTAGTATCTGGTGCTGCAGGAAGCTGCGGGACTCTTGTCGGGCAGGTATCTGAATCATTCTCATTTATCCCTTCCTTTAATTGCGACTATTTGAGATTGCTCGCTTGGAAGGCTGCAAGAAAGTGATTGGAATTTGCGGAACAGAAGAGAAGTGTCGAATTCTCACTGAGGTTCCACTGCCTTATATTTCTTCGTTGTCCCCCCCCCTTTCTTACTTCCCGTCAAAATCACTACAAACTATTTTAAGTTTTCCTTCTTAATATATCTTGTCACTTCAATATTCAATTTGTATAAGTTAGCTATTTATTTTCCTATTTTCTATATTTTTTTTGCTAGCGTAATGCTACTCTCTTGAGTTATGATGGCTGAACTTGCGAACTATATTCAGGAACTTGGATTTGACGGGGCTATCAACTACAACACAGAGCCGATTGCAGAGCGCCTCGCACAGCTTGCTCCTCATGGTTTGTTATTTTTATCCGTTAAGATTCTCCACCCTGCGTATGAGTCAATGTTTCTTTTACACCAGAGTGTAGCTAACTAATTGCAAGAAACGATTGTCCTATAGAAATATACAATAGAAGAGTATTTAAAATAAAAAGTTGCATATAAATTCGTTCCAAGCATTGAGTCATTAACAGACTTTACATCTTTTTATTTCTTCTTCAGGTGTTGATATTTACTGGACAACGTCGGTGGATTCATCAGCGATGCTGTCATACAAATGGTTAATTTACTTTTATCGTTTTAATCAGGAAATAAAGGAGTGTCACTTAATAGAGTGTTTGAGTGTTTTTTCGTTGTGATACAATTGTTTTAAATGATCGAGAAAGGCCGTGATTTAGATGATCGAGAAAGGCCGTGATTTAGATGATCGAGAAAGGCCGTGATTTAGATGAACGAGAAAGGCCGTGATTTAGATGAACGAGAAAGGCCGCATTGTTCTGTGTGGACAGATCGCCCTCTACAACACTGACCTACCGTACCCCCCTCCACTGCCCCCGCCTACGGCTGAGATCCTCACTAAGAGGCACATTTCAAGGTCAATTCTCGCTTTGTACTCTTCCTTGACGACTTCTCTCATCTCTGTTGCATTCTTCTCTCTCTCTCTCTCTCGCTCTTCCTCTTTCTCTCCCTCTCTCTCCCTCTCTCTCTCCCTATCTCTCTCTCTCTCTCGCTCTCTCTCTCTCTCTCTCTCTCTCTCTCTCTCTCTCCCTCTCATTCTCTGGTGTAACCCGTTTGATTGTAGGGAGCGCTACCTTGTGCTTCGTTACAAGGATGAGTTCGACTCTGCCGTCGCACAACTCTCCACTTGGCTGCTCGAAGGCAAACTCAAGGTTTAACTCATTACACTACTTGTTCTCTTCATTATTGTTTTAACACTCTTATTACTATAGCATTTTGTTATTTGAAGTGTCTTCTTTTTCTGTCTACTAATACCCTCTGACTGCAGTCGCGTGAAACGGTGAGCGAGGGCCTGGCTTCTGCGCCCCTCGCATTCGTCCAGATGATGTCCGGAGCCAACATTGGCAAGATGGTTGTGAAGGTCGACAATCCTTCCGAAAGACGGCAATGACACAAGTTAGAAGGATTCCGAGAGATTGAGAGAGTGTGCGTGTGAGAGAGAGAGAAAAGAGAGAGAGAGAGAAGAGGGAGAGAGGGGCTGGTTGTGATGGCAGAAGGAAGGAGAAGGCATAGCAAATAATGTGTTAAAATAGTTATTGTTAAAAGTAATTCTAAGAGTTACCTAACTTCTATTGCATTCGCTGATGTATGTTTGATTTCAGCGGGAGCCGCGGGTCTTTGCTGGGATGCCTTTTAGTAATTGCCAATACCATTTAGTTGTGCCTTTCTCCATTGCTGTTCTCCCTCGGAGGCAACCTCCACTTTGTGTATCCTACCATCTTCCCTTTCTTCCTCCTGCCTACAGAGAGGCTCAAAATGTTCCAGTTATCTTTCCACTGTACATTCTATGTACACTGTTGTCTCCAGCTGTTCTCTCTTACCTTAACTAGGGTCTTTGGCTTCAGACTAGTAATCGTTTTGCGCATTCTTCATCAAGAAGAAATTAATCGTAACCTACTTATTATGGATAGTTTGTTTTGCTCAAAGAGCATCGTGGTAACGGAATCTTCTAGTTTCTCGCGTAGCTCAGGTCTCCCATGAAGGCCTAGCTCTTGTTACCGCTTATTCTCCTTTAAAATTTATTAATTCAGTCAGTGCTGCCCTATAGGTGTGGAAGAAAATATTCCGCTTTAGATGAAGAAACAAGTTGAGGGATACAGTAAGTAGGACGTACCTCCGTATGTTACATTCTTTGAAAATAATAATAGTCTTATGCTGTAATTGTAATAATTATGTTGTGGAATTTGTCCATCTCCGGTTCGACTAGTCACCAATTTCTTGTTAGTTTTTTTTTCTCTAGGCACCCACTTTGAGTTGTTCCTTACCTGTTGTTTCTTTGATTGAAGAAACCCATTGTGACGTACTAAGTATATCTCGCCGTCTCACTTCGCTTTTCCTTGCTTCCTTCACTTCGGATCTTGACTCGCCAGTAGACAATTCTTCAGTTGATTCATAGCAACTCCCTTGGAAGGATTGAAGTGAGCGGGAAGAGTGCCAATTCTCCCCTCCAATTGCCACTGTCAATCCAGTGTTCCTGCGGCTCTCATTGAGTGGATGCCTTTTTCGCAATGTACACTTGTGGATATCGTCGATAAAGAGTTGAACTTAGAGACAAATGGTAAAATGTCGCACTTGGAGGGTCTCGTCCACGTCGTTTTACATCTTGGATAACGAACGAGGAGCATCTCTTGATGTTGGGTTGTAAGAAACGATGGAAGTGGTTGATCTGCAGCAGACTCTTGCTTGACTAATTGTGAGGTTTGTAAATGAAAATTAGCAGGAAACAAGTTCACTCCCTTGTCAATTTCCTCTCATCAATATTTTGCGAAAGGCAGGATATTGTCATATTCGAACCAAGTTTAGGTGTTAAAAGTGTTGAACGAGATCCGGAAGGGGAGCATGAGAAGCCGAAGCACGCCCGAATATCTCATCTCAACACTATCGTCTACGAGGCAAGCCAAGTTCTTCCTGGTCTTCTCGTTTTCTTTCCTGTTCTTCATAGCAGCTACATATCTCGGAGAAGTCTTTTAGACGATGAAGTATCTGAAGACTACTGCGTGTTCCGAGCAGACGGACGCGCAGTGCGAAGAAATGATCAAGAAACTCGAGCCATTCAAGGTTTAAATCTCCTCCCCTTTCTTGAACCCTTGGTCTTCTTCTTGCAGTTGACTGCTGCGGAGACTCTCCAGGTTATTAACAGCAGGCCAACTTCGCAGGTTTATTAATTTACATCTGGAAGGTTTTCCTTTTTTTCTAGTGCTGTTGCCGCAAGCATACAAAGATTTTAGATTGATGTGGAATTGCTGATCGAGGAAAGCGAAGAGCGACTGCCTACTGAAGAACAGATTAACCAATTCCTCGAGGTTCGTCTTTCATACCGTATTCCTCAATTCTCAATCTCTTCTTACCGATCTCGATCTCCTCTCTCTCTCTCTCTCATTCTCTCCCTGTCTCCTCTCTATCTCCATCCCTTCTCTCTCTCTCTCTCTCTCTCACTTTCTCTCTTTCTGCCTCTCTCTCTCTCTCTCTCTCTCTCTCTCTCTCTTTCTCCTCTCTTCTATTTCCCCCTTTCTTTCGCTGTGTTACGATTTACAAGGTATGATGCGAAAGTATGCGTAATTCATTCCCAGGCTGTGACTGAGAGTCTTCCTCAAGCGTCAACCAAGAATAAGGAGAAGTGAATGTCTGCTAAAGTTCATTATTTGTTTTCATGTTCTGATATCTTCGTTCTGATCTCATTCGTTTTTACTGTTGTTGTTATCTATTTTTTAATGAACAAAGTATGAACACGATACTTCTTTCATTGGCATGGACAGATGTGATTGGATGTTCGAAGAGGTTCAAAAAATACAAACTTCTCCTGGTAGACACTGAAAGATGACTTGTCCGCTGTGAGAAAGATGTCTCCTGATGGAGAGGGAAGGTGTCTTCTTCGCCTAGCATTGCGTGTCTGGAATATGTTAACGTTTGTCAGGGCTGGCTGGCAGTGTGAGTTTGGAGCCCTTTCATCCTTAAGCAAGAAGCTCAAACTCGGTTGGCAGCTGTCTACTAATGGTTTTTTCTTTCTTCTTAGTTCCTTTTTTTAACTTGTCTCATGGCCCCGTTCTTCGTTCGTTTATTACTTTTCCCATTGATTCTTTGCGATTTCCCATTATTTCTGCACTCCCCTTTTCCATCAAGATCCTGTTGTTGCCATTGAAGTTAGATTTTAGTTCGGTTTCATCCATGAGAGCATTCGTCAACTTATGCTGCGTAAATATGGCGAGGATCTATGGCAGACAGTCTTGTCAGTTCTCGATCTTCCAATTTTCTCTCTCTCTCTCTCTCTCTCTCTCTCTCTCTCTCTCTCTCGTCTCGATGTCATTCCCTCGACATGATCTTAGATAAAAATTCCCTTATGGCTAGGAAGAGATGCGGATTCGAGAGTGGCAAGGAGAACATCGTCAATCACTACTACAACGACTCAGACACTTACCAACTCGTCGACAGCGTCTCCGTAATCACGAGTTGGGAAGGGAATTAAAGAGAGTGGGTGAAGTGTAGAGGAAAGTCATTCTTGAGAGAAGAAGGGACATGATTGACAGAGATGAGTCGAGAACAAGTGTGGGAGATGTACGGTGCATTCCTCATCGAGTACACCATGGAGATGGGATGGGACGAACTCGTCAGGTCTATGAGTTCCACTCTCAAGGTTGGCAGAGAGAGAGAGAGAGAGAGAGAGAAGAGAGAGAAAGAGAGAGAAAGAGAGAGAGAAAGAAAGAGAGAGAAAGAAAAGAGAGAAAAGAGGAAGGAGAGAGAGAAAGAGAGAGAGAGAAAGAGAGAAACATCCCTCCTTGCAGCAACCACATCCCTCGCCAGCTTCTCACTCCTGGCACTCCGATACTTCGCCTGTTCGACATCAATCGGCCACAGATTCCCATTGATTTCGACAACATTTGCAACTTCATCAACGCCGTCTTCGTTCTCCAGGCGAGATCGAAAAGATATATGAACAGAGAATAGAACAGCATTCCAGAATAACTAGATTAATTTGTTTAATTTCAGATAAAAACATCACAGAGCGACATGTTAGAACAACAGCGGAGAGAAAATGGAGCCGACTCCCTCGGGTGAGAAAGTTCTTCCTCTCTGTCTCATCCTTACTCTCACTCTCGCTTTCCTTTCTCCTCTTACTTTATCTCTCTGACTTCCTACAATATCTTCAGTTCGGATACGGACTCTAATTCGTCTCAGCAGAATCTTATCCTGAAGGGTCAGATGTTGATGCTGAACTCTGGCAAGCACATCATCTATCTCTGCTCTCCCTACGTCACGAGCATTCCCGAGGTCATTACATTTATATTCTCACGAACTTCTTATGTACGTATGAATAATGTTAATGCAGTAATAAATGTTCTTTATTCCGATTTATTTATGAATAGTCAATATTAAAGAAATACATATTTGTACTTTATTTACAGCACCATGTATGTACATGTGTCGAGTACTTCTTTTGCTTCCATATTTTCATTCGTTCGAATGGCAGACCTCTTCCAATTTCAGGTCACCCAGTTCGGAATGAAACTGACAGCGATGCCACTCCACGATGCAACTCGAGATATTGTACTCCTCAATCAGCAGAGACTCTCCGATGTGGAACTCAAGTCTCCTTTTCTTTTAATCATTTTATCAGGTATATGTAAGTAGAAACACTTTTCAATCTGCCTGTTGTTTCAGTCTTCAGCTGGAGGCAAACAACGAGCAGCTGGAGTCGCTTGCGAAGGATTTGGAGAGGTTCGAGTTAAGAATAGGGGAGCTGAACCAGTAAAGAGAGATCTTGAAGGGAGAAGGAGAAGACGGATTCTCTTCTCAAGAACATGCTGCCGCAGACCATTGCAGACGCACTCATGAATGGAGAGCAGATCGCCGCTAGTCAGGCATTCTCTCGTTTTTCCTGCTCTCGTAGTCTCTCTTTCTTCACTCTCTCTCCTCTCTCCCTCTCTCCTCTCTCGCTCTCTCTCTCTCTCTCTCTGTCTCTCTCTCACTTCACCCTGTCTGTCTCTCACGCTTTCTCGCTCTCTCCTCTCTCTCTCGCTCTCTCCCCTCTCTCCCCTCTCTATCTTTCTCTCTTCACCATCTAGTTCTCCCTTTACTCTTCTCTCCCTGTCTCTCTCGTTTTCTGTCCTCTCTGTCTCTCTCGCTCTCTCTCTCTCTCTCTCTCTCTCTCTCTCTCTCTCTCTCTCTCAATCTCTCTCTCTCGCCTCCCTCCCTCCCTCTCTCTCTCTCTCTCTCTCTCTCTCTCTCTTCTATCTCTCTTCACTCTATCCATATTTCATTCTCACATCAGGGGAGTATAGCGATTCATCGGTGATGTTCACTGACATTCCAAACTTTATTCAAATCGTGGCGAAGTGCCCTCCACCTGAGATCGTCGGTCTCCTCAATGAACTCTTCTCCAAGTTTGATCGACTCGTCGAAATTCACTCGGTGCGCTGGAGAATCGAATGCAGCATTTCTTTGCCAGAACATTTTTGAGGACGATAGAGAGAGAGAGAGAGAAAGAGAGAGAAAGAGAGAGAAAGAGAGAGAGAGGAGGAGAGAGAGAGAGAAAGAGAAAGAGAGAGAAAGAGAGAGAGAGGAGAGAGAGAGAAAGAAGAGAGAGAGAAAGAGAGAGAGAGAGGAGAGAGAGAGAGAGAGGAGAGAGAGAGAAGAGAGAGAGAGAGGAAAGAGAGAGAGAGAGAGAGAGGAGAGAGAGAGAGATTGGACGGATGGAGAAGATTGCAGGTGTACAAAGTGGAGACAGTGGGCGACTCGTACATGACAGTGACTGGTATTCCGGATGTGATGGAAGAGCACGCGGAAGTGATCTGCCACGCTGCGCTCGGTACTCTTCTTAGAATGGTGGTGAAAGGGAGGGAGAGAGACCACTTCTGCAGGGATGCTCTGGGAAGGCCGCTCCTGCAAGGATCCAGTCACCAAGGAACCTCTCAGGTTAAAATACATTTTAGACGGGCTAATGCGAAGGATTATAGAAATAAATAATCTGATTTCCAGGTGAGAATTGGCATCCACTCCGGCCCCATCGTCGCTGGAGTACTTGCTGCTAAGATGCCGAGGTTTTCACGATCTTACTCCTCTGTATTCAGGCGTCTCTCCTCTTCTGCACTGTTTTCCTCTCTCCATTATATCCTCTCTCTCTATCTCTCTCCCTCTCTTTCTCCCTCCCTTCTCTCTAGATATTGTCTTCTGGGTGACACTGTGAGTACAGCTTCCCGCATCGAAGCCGCTGGCCTTCCGAGTCGCATTCACATCTCTGCCAAGGCTGCCGAGTAAGGAAGATAGTCCCATTTAATGTAAAAGTACAATAACGTCGTTCAGATTGGCGCGAAAAACGGGCCGTTTGAATTTGAAGAGAGAGGAGGGGTCAGTTGATGGTGAAGGAGAGAGAAGGAGAGGGGAGAAAGAGAGAGAGAGAATAAGAGAGAAGGAGAGAAAGAGAGAAAGAGAGAGAGAGAGAGAGATAGAAGGAGAGAAAGAGAGAGAGAGAGAGAGAGAGAGAGAGAAGGAGAGAGAAGGAGAGAAAGAGAGCGGGTGGATGGAAGTGACAGTTCAGGTGTCGATTCGAGGAAAGGGCGAGATGGACACGCTCTTCCTTCTGCGCAGCTACAAGAAGTCTATTTGGGAGATCGTCAAACGCCCTCGAGGTTCGCATTTCCCTCCCTCTCTTGAACTGTTTCTTTATCTCTCTCTCTCTCTGTTTCTTCTTCTTCTCTCTCGCTCTCTCTCTCTCTCCTCTATATCTATCGCATTTTCTCTTTCTCTCTCTCTCTCTCCTCTATATCTATCGCATTTTCTCTCTCTCTCTCTCTCTCTCTCTCTCTCTCTCTTTCTCTCTGTCTCAAACACACACATACACTCTCTCTCTCTCTAATTTTGCTAAAGACATCACTGCTTAATTTCAGACTTGGCCCATAATTCAATCGATGGCTATGAAGAGCTTCTTGGTGGACGAGATATCTCAGCCAAGGTAGACATCGACTGTCAAGTCGTTTAGAAACGGCAGCTATCCCTCTAACATGAGTTGACGATATGCTGTCTGATACTCAGAATGTTTGTTTAGATCACGGAAATGCGAGAGAAAGTGCACGCGCAACTCGCAGAGAAGAACGGAACAAACCCGAATTCACAAGCTTGCTCTCTTCAGTGACATCTGAAAATGCTTGCTTTTTTGGTTGATTCAATATATTTAGTCAGATTCCGTATAAAAAAATGCAAATAGTAAGTTTTCTTTATTTGCTCTTAAACTATTTTAATGATTTTTTCGCTTTCGTTAGACGATAATTACTTTTTTGTCATCCACCAGCACTATGTTTATTTATTCAAATCATGCAGATTTATCTTTTTTGACAATTAAAGAGCCTGTTTATATAAGTATGTACATTGATAATTCCGAGAATGCCGAGTCTACCCGTAAAATATTGAAAATGAAGTATGTATGTCGAATGCCATCTGTAATTGCAAATGGACATTCCTAATTATGAGATCTGGCGGTGGTTGAGTTCGTTCCTCCCCGTGTCAAGGAAGCCACGTAATCATTCGCCAGTTTATCGAATACGGTGTGGCAAGTACCCTCAAGAAACACGTTATTTAGACAGCTCCTATTCCCCATCTAATTTCTTTTTCTTAGTTTCTTTGTTCCTCTCCCTCTCCGTCCCTCGTTCCCTCTCTCTCTCTCTCTCTCTCTCTCTCTCTCTCTCTCTCTCTCTCTCTCCCTCTCTCTCTCCCTCTCTCTTCCTCCCTCTTTACCTCCATTCTCTCTCTCTCCCTCTCTTGCTTTACCTCTCTTTCTCTCTCTCCTCCCCTCTCCCTCCCTCCATCTCTCTCCTTTCTCTCTCTCTCTCTCTCTCTCTCTCTCTCTCTTCTCTCCCTCTTTTGCTATCCCTCTCTTGCTGTCCCTTTCTCTTTCTCCCCCCCCCCTCTCATTCCCTCCATATCTCCCCCCTCTCTTCCTCTATATCTCTTTCTCTACCTTCTGTTCCTCGTTCTTCCTTACATGTTCTGAAGCGAGTTGTTCGGCATGTTCAATGAGTTGGTTCTCTCTGCAGAATCGCGAGAAGATCCTCTTGGAGAGTCCCCTGCATTGGCTACAGTCTCCATCGTAGCAGTGAACATTGCACTTCACGTTCACGCATTTCAGAATCTATGACATATTCTTCTCGTTCAATCTTGCAGATGTAACAGTTATACAACATTTACCCGGAAATAGCGCTGATCTTGTCAATATCATCAGTGAGACAGCCTCGTATGCATCCTTCCAGTTTTGGGCAGAGACCACCTGGAACGTGTGACAAGTGTCCAGTAAAATAGCCTTGATGAAAAAGAATGTCATATTGACCGGTGTTATCCCCGCTGGCAAAGGCGTGCAACTACTCGACTGCGTAGTGGCATTGCTTGCAGAGAGAACACTCATCCGAGCATCTGCAATCCTTGCTTTTTCACTCATAAGAGGGCACACCCAGAGACATTTTTTTCTTCATTGCACTAGGGTACGAAATAAATGAGATAGGGAAGAGAGAGAAAGGGAAAGAAAGAGAAAAGGAAAGTGTAATTGTATTCTGCAGGAAGGTGTGCTGACCGAGTTGTGATGCAGATCATGTCGAAGGAGGTGACCACCGCTTCGAACAACCCAACGGCCGTCGTTGTCTTTGCCACCTCCGCAGCGATTTCCCCTCAAGACAATGGCTATTCTATTCATCCTCGGAAGAGTCAGTAATCATTTTTAGTTAAAACAATACAGAACTTAAATGAACTTGAATCCACAGCATACTTCTGTTGAGACATTTTCTACTTGTGCAGGCAGAGAGGTCGGCGCAAGGTTTATCTATTCCAGTCGAGTTGGAGGAAGCACCTCGCTGCGCTTCAAATCCCAGTAAACACAGTCCGAGAAGGAAGACGGAAGCAAGCATTGTTCTATATAGAACCATCTTTAGAGGAACATACAAATCAGGGAAAGATCAAGAGCACGGAATGGCTGGCCCTCTGGAGGGCAGAGCGCAAGAAATGGCATGCGGGAACCTCCAGGAGAGGCGGGCAGAACCACCGGCGTGCCAAGGCAGAAAGTCCTGTTTTTGTTCACTTTCTTCTGCTATTACTGGACACTCTGAAGATGCTCGTAGTGGGAAGAGAGCACAACTTCTCTTTCCCACCTTTTGTTATATTCTTTCTTTCCCCTTCTCTCTCTCAATCACTCTCAATCTCTCTCTCTCTCTCTCTCTCTCTCTCTCTCTCTCTCTCTCTCTTTTCCTCTATATCATTCTCTAGCACCTCCGTTTCTTTCGTACGCCCCCTAATTGCTCTCTGGACTTACATATTTGTTTTCTTCCTAAGTAGTGAAACCAACATGTATTGGTGCTCAGCACCAGGCACGGAAGCCGCCCTTGAAATTCATTCTTCCTGCTCCACAAACGAGAGGTGAACAAACGATGTCTCCACTTATCATTGTTTACATTTCAGTTGCCTTTTGATAAGATCCGAATTGGCCCCCATTGAAAAACACTCTGATAACTTTTCCATTGCGCGCAAGAGAACCGGGAAATTCTACATGGCTTGAGAATCTGGAAAATATAGGGAAATGAATGGGATCTCGTCACGGAACCCGTTGTATCGAATCTAAAGAAGGACATTTCAAGTGTGGCAGAAGAGAAGGAAGAAGTGAAGGAAGAGATGAAGGAAGAAGAGAGAAGAAGCAGTTTCTGAGATAAAGCTAATTATAAAACAACAATGCACTTAACGAGTACATAACTTCTGAAACATTAGTATAATATAATTTCATGCTACTTTTCTTTTCATAGCGGGCAATCCACTAGAGGTCAACTTCCGTCGGATTTCACTATTCTCGGTCAAAACAGCAGAGTCGCGCTCCAATCTCCGTAGCTGTGAATACCCAACCCCAAAGCATTGCATCATTTCATAGGCAACTACTGGCACCCTTTTCCTCGTTTTTCTTCTCTGCTTCACATTATGTACTTGCATCTCTCTCGTTCTCTCACTTTCACTCTCACGCGCTCGATCTCTCTCTCTCTCTCTCTCTCTCTCTCTCTCTCTCTCTGTCGTGTTCCTCTTCCTCTATCCCTTTTAGTAAACCCTCAAACTCTCGAGTAACCAGCTTGCTACTTTTTATTCACCTTTTAACCACGACAATCTTGCATTAATTGTAAGAGCACATCGCGTTTCAATCTGTTTGCCATGCCTTTTGTTGTATGGCTAAGAGAAAATGCACCACCAGAATCAAACGATCATTCTCTCTCTCTCTCTCTCTCTCTCTCTCTCTTTCTCTCTCTCTCTCTCTTTCACTTATTTTCTCGTTTTATCCAATTGTCCATTCACTTTTCTCTCAATGTTTTACTTTCCCCATTTCTGCAAGGCTCAATGATCCTCTCTCTCTGCCTATCTTGACAAGTTAAATGTTAGCAGCGAGATATTCATTCTGGTCAATAGTTCGTTCCAGCTCAAGGTCGAACGTTCACTGACAGAAATGCTGAAGGCCTTGTTCCCGATTCTTCTGGTGCCTTCCGCATTCGCTTGGTTGCAAGAAGCTCCAGAGCCAGCTGAAAAGAAACTTCTCGAGGAAGTCTGGCATTCTGATTGATTCATCTTCCCCATTGCAAGTTAATTCTACTTTTTTCAGCTAATAGCGGCACTGGACTCGCCGATTCATCCAATGGAATCGCTAACTCCTCCACCAAACAACAGTCCTCCTCCCTAGAGTGCTCCACCAGGTATCAACATACGTATTGTACAACCTATCCAATGGGATTAAATTTGTATTTTGTCTGCAACCATTTATTTTTATGCCACGTAAACGAGTTCATGGATTCCGAGGAGACGAGCAATTTGGGTGTCAGTAGTCTGCATCCTTTCTGCTCACTAAATCCCTCTTAATCTACAAAAAAACTTTCTTTAGTTCACGACACGAAAAGGAAGAGCGCGAGTAATTGGAATTTCTCATCGCAAGGATGACTTTGAAAGACTTCGCCGGCAGCGTCTGATGAAATCTGTGAGGACGACTTAGGAAGATACATTGAGGAACCTTCTGGAATTTTGAGTTTGCATTCCCATCGTCAGTATTCCTACATGCCTTTGTTTATGCCCGTAGCTGAAGAGGATGGCTCGTATAGAGTTGTTTTTTACTAATTCTTTTTTTTACTACTAATTTTTGTGCAAGTTCTAGTATTCTTTTCTTTTTTTACACGGACTGCTGACTTATGCCAATTTCATTATTAAAAATAATTTTACTGCGGGGCCCTGACCTGTAAATTGAAATATGCGATTCCATCAATTGTGAACTGCAATAATATGAATGTCATTCATTTTGAACTTGCAACATGAAAGTATAAGAAGGAGGGTGAGAGTGATGGGAAAATAGAAGTTCCACAAGTGAGTAACAACAAAGGCAATGAGCTCTGAAGTCCGTTGAAGGGTACTCAGAGAGGGAAAGGAGGGGAATGGTAGGGCGAAAGAGAAGGGAGAGAGCGAGAGAGAGCGAGAGCGAGAAAGATAGAGAGAGAGAGAGAGAGAGAGAGAGAGATTAGGGGAGAGAGCGAGAGCGAGACAGATTGTAAAAGAGTGTGGATGTACATCCTTCTGTTCTCTTATGGAAGAGAAGACCAGTTTGACCTTCCCTCTTCTCCCTCCATCTTCTCACCTGATCGAGTATGATTCCTGTGGATTCTCTCTTCTCCTTCCGAATGTCTCTCAGTAGACATCTCCTCCTCTTACTGTACTTCTGTAGATTGGTGGCATCCGAAAACTGTAAGTTAGTTCTGAGAAGAGTTCGCTTGCACAAGAAACTTTCTCCCGTTTGAGTGTGGCCCGAGCTGTCGATTCCCTTCGTGCTGGACGAGTCCCTGGATGGCTCTTCCCGCCTTCTTCCCCTGGACAACGCCCTCGCTCAGCTCTCTTCTCTTACTTGCGTTTCCTTTGTCTCTCGTACAACTGAGCCTAACTACGTCATCTTTGCTGACTTGCCAACAAGTGTTCCGTATGTTCATGCATTTCTTTGTCAAGCAATATCTTTAATTACCTGTGTTTGGAATAAGTTATTTCCGGACTTTCACCTGACGAACCTTCTGTGCTCGAGAAAAAAAATGCTTGTGTCTGACTGAATGAACTAGCTTCTAGATGCTGGAATCTTCTGTCAATGAAGGGTGGTGGACAACTAGTGAACGTCGGTTTCAACTGCCTGGAACCAGTGCTTCTGCCTGCTACAGTAACCCGCATCTTCTCGGACTGCGATGTCCAGCGCATTCAATATTTGTACCCCTGCCCTGGCGCTCCTTCAGTGCATGTTAGTGGCGGCTTCTATATGCATTGATATCAATGTTAATGTCTTCAGCAGACGAACTGCACGAGTATCTTCAACCTCAAGAACAACGTGCCGGCTACGATTGTGCCTTGCGATCCGCTTATCGAGTATCTCGACCACAATACAAAAATTACAAATCACATACATGCATACTTGCCGTTGTATTAAAGTTTTTTGTAAATATGTATATGTTTTAACTCTTGAAAGAAATTAGCTGCTATGACTTCTACTAGGAACTGTCCATTCCCGACGTACTCCAACAACACCCTCCCCATTGGAAGCACTTGCGGGTCTGCTTGTGACTATCGAGGCGAGAAGTATTTAAAAAACATTGTTTCCGTATAGGATATTTGCATACACATAATAATACTAAGGAAATGTTCAAGGAAGAAAAGCCAAGAACTTGCAGGTCGCCTTCTTCCGTTCCTCCGCGCATACAACTTCCTGCCGGGCCACACTGACAACTTCTACACAACGGATGTGGGGCAGATGGCAACCCTCGAGGGACAAGGATACCAGGCGATGGGTTGGCTTCCCCTTCACTCCCTATCAGTTCAGATGTCTTTGAAGATCCCCTTGGCTACCTCGCACTCGACGGCCCCGGAGACAGCTACTGCAAGTGTCTTCGTCCTCTTCATCGCCTCTTTCATTTCTTCTCCAGTCAGTCATCTGCTTCTCTTTCAACTGTTTTTACAGAGAAAGGAGCTGAGAGTGATGACTGAAATGCTCCTTTGAAGACGACCACTTTTACACGACGAACGAGACGGAGAAAGAGAGTGCGACTCGGCTTGGCTACGTGTACGAACGCCTCGAGGGATACTGCACGGCGGAAGCAGCGTGCGGTGCATACATGCCACTCTCTCGCTACTTTAACGGCATTCTCGCTGGTTTCATTCTTTGATAAAAAATACTTCTTTGCTATGTAACTATGTACTATCACTGCCCATGTCATATGTATGAGCTACTTGTAATGAAAATTCATTGAAGGAATTCACGGAGAATTTAGTCGACTATCTGAGAATTCGTTGGATGATTTCAGTGAGAAAGGCTTTCGCAGAGACACTCACGTGCTTATTCAAAGACTTAAACATAATAATCCGTGAATGGCGCGGAAAATTACTTTGCTCGGAATAAGGATATCTTTCGTTGCCTCCCCTCATTTCCCTCTCACTCCATTTCTCTCACTCTCCATCTCTATCTCTCTCACTCTCTCTCTCACTATCTCGTTTTGCATTCAGATCATCTCTACACAACAAATAAGGAGGAAGCTTCCCTTCTCAAGCTCAATCCTCTCGCGTATGGCTTCGAGAGAATTGAATGTTTCATCTGGCAGTTTGAGAAACCCAGTCGAGCTTGTGAGAGTGTCAACTAGGAGAGGAATCTCCGAGTATTAAGTAGTAATTCACTCTCTTGTGAAGCTTCGCTTCCTTTGTTAGGCTCTTTCGTTTTTAAGCCCACAACTGCTTCCACTTGTTTCATTGAATTGTTGGTGTTATGCTGTGGTAAATAGTATCTCTTCGTTTCTGTGTGCACTTTACATAATTCAAAATGCGCAGTTTGTCGCTCTTTGCTGCTTTACTTAGGTGGCTAAAGAGATTGAATGACTGTTAACAGACGACTCTGTTTCTATAGAAACTGCGTTGAGAGAGATCAGGAGAGAGGGAAGAGAGAGACAGAAAGAGAGAACCAGAGAGAGAGACGAGAGAGAGATAGAGAGAGAGAGACGAGGTAGACGAGAGAGTGGGAAAGCGTGAGAGAGAAAGGGGGAGAGATAAATAGAGAGAGAATATTGGAGGCGGATATTCTCTCTCTATCTCTCTCTATCAATGACATCTAGGAATATTTATTTGTATGAGAACATAAAAAGAGAGAGAGAGAGAGAAAGAGAGAGAGAGAAAGAGAGAGAGAGAGAAAGAGAGAGAGAGAGAAAGAGAGAGAGAGAGAGAGAGAGAGAGAGAGAGAGAAAGAGAGAGAGAGAGAGAGAGAGAAAGAGAAGGTGAGAGGCAGCGTAAGAAAACTGTGAGAAAATGACGAACGAGAAAGAGACGAAAATGAAAAGGATGTAATACTTAAGGACGATAAGGGAAGAAGACTTACAAACGCCGTTTACGACTCAAATTGACTCCTCGCCGTATCTATGTACATATCTATGTACTATGTACATAGTATATTTCCCTTGTGGCATTATGATTTCTCTTTCTTTCATTGCCCACGTTTCAGAAGAAGTTCTTTCCAAAGCATATTAACATAACATTTTCGCTAAATAATCTTACTTACCTGTTATTGTTTATAGCACGTTTACAAATAACAGTATACCGCAAACATGCAAAATGGTCTGCCACTTCCCAGATAAGCATCCTTCTTATTAGTTGAAAGATTTAAAAAAAAAAACGGAAAAAAAATGCAGCGCAGAATATTGAAGAGTGTACCAAGCACGCTTACTTGACTTCTCTCACAAACGAATGGGAGCTTCCGATTATGTTTTCAGTACCAGAAAGTAGCCGTAGAATGTCGTCGACTGTGGTGGATTCCTCCTCGGCCAACTCAACCCCGCCCTGCCGAACTTCCTTCGACGATCCCTTCGACGACCCGGCTCTCGTCACGACGGTCTGCCTCCTTTAAGGGAACTTGATGTTATCCTGGCAGTGTTGCAGGCCTTCCTGGACATCATGTACCAGGACGAGCGAGGCTTCTCCGCCTTGATGATCGCCGCTGCCGAAGGGAGAATGCTCCATCTCAAGGGCATCCTGGCCATTGCCGACGCTTCCAATAGACTCAAGCAGGTCACTCTTTCAATTATTACTCTTTGATCGAAGAACAGCTTCCAGCGTACATTTGTCAACAACTCCATAGGAATTCTATAACAGTTTCATTAGGCCTGAGGCCAGACAGTGCATCCTGACGGAATGAATGGATACTTAATATGTACTGAGTCTTGCATCCTGACAATCGTCTCTCTCTCTCTCTCTCTCTCTCTCTCTCTCTCTCTCTCTCTCTCTTTCTCTCTCTCTCGCTTTAGCATCAGCGCTTTAGAATGAAAACCGGAGGTGAAACCCGATGGTACTGTACCCTCATGTCAGTAAACTCATGTTTAGCCACAGAAAGTGATCCTTTGTACAGTGCCTGGAGCTACGAAACGTGGAGGGAGAGACGGCGCTGGACATTGCATTGAAGAGTGGGAATGAAGAGGCCAAGACTGCCATCGAGAGGTTCGTCTCTGGAAAGAGGAAACAGGTTCAAACGCTTCCTATTTTATCTTTTTCTCTTTATTTTTCAACGACGCTTAAGGTCATTTAGAGTTTATGTGAAGTGAGAAAGAAAAGGTTGAATTATACGGTGACGCGAATTGCCAAGCCATTCATTCTGAGTGGCACAGTCAATAATAAGAGATTGTGGGACTAGCCAGAGGCTCAGTTTGACAGATATATGCACATTCACTGAAAGGAAGAGGGTATAAATGTACTTTGTGTTGAGTTATTGTAAAGATATGGATGTTTTGTATTCGAATACTCATTGTTTTCTTCTTTGCTCGGATTCTACCCACAGCTCATCCTTTCCTCTCATTTATCTCTAATGGAAACATGCTTCTACATATCTCCTTCTCGTTATTGTACCATTGACTTGGTCTCTTATAACTATCTTGTGCGCGCCTTAATCGAGCAGATCTTTCTGTGGATATTTTTCTTCATTTTCTTTGCGAATCTACATATATTCGCCAAATGAAGGTAAATGTGGTTGAGCGCAATCCTCGATATGCTATTCATTACATTTCTAAGCAATTCAAACCAAAACTTATGTGGAATGAACGCGAAAGTAATAAACATACAAGGTCTAATATCATACGGAGACAAGGCTGTTTTCACACCATTTCATAGCAGCCAGCAAAGCAGCTAATTCCCATTCATATAAAAAAGGCTTTATTTTGCTCTCTGGGCAGTCATCTATTGTGTCGTCATTGCATTTTATTAGTTATCAGCTCTTATTTCTCGTGAAGTCATGTGCAATCTTTAAGATTCCTTTAATTTTCCTTATTTCGATTTATCATTCAATTCTCGCCTTATTGAAGGTTTATGAAGTTATCGTTGGAGTCTTTGGTTCACCAAACACTACTCCAATGCTAGGGATAATCATATGAGCATGCGATTACCATATATTTAAAGATATAATATAACAACATAATGAGATCCTTGAGTCGGAGTTCCTTTCAGCGTCCCCAGAGCCGCAGTCGATCTTCGGTGGAAATGGCATTGAGGAGTAGAGGAATGGCATCAGAGCCGAGGGAGGCATCTGAGGATGACGTCATCCCCGAGTTCGTCGGCAGCTCTTTCCAGCACTCCGACACCTCGCGAACGGTTTTCTTTCTTGAAATAGAAATTGTATAGATGAATAGAAGTTATATTCTAGATAGAATATTCCTTATTGTTAGATGAAATATGACATTGACGTATTGGAAAAGAAGAGGTTCAGACATCATTCGGAGGGGGGAGGCCTCCGCTTCCGCCTTCCCTCAGCCGACAGAAGATTCGCCAGCCTTCCCAGCAATCGCTGGATCGACGAGCACGGTATGTCTTTGCATAGTGAATCCGTGATTCTTGCATGACTAATCTTTCTATTCCTATATGGCTTCCTCCAGGTTTTAGCAGTTTATATTTGCTAATGAACTCTATATCCTTTGCATACAATGTATGTACATACATACATATGTTTAACTAGATATTCAGATCTGTTGCTTGCCAGTCTCGGAAGCCGTTTGGAGACTCAGGAACCGGTAGCGAGGAAGAAAAGATAACGAGTGAGCGACAGATAAAAGACACGAGAAGCAACAGCCATCCAGTGGGCGTGGCCAGTGGAGGAGAGAAGACAGAAGAAGCAATCAATGGAGAGAAGGCAGAGAAGGGAGAGAAGGCTGCAGGGATCTTCTCGTCGCTCGGAGAAAGAATCAAGAACTTCATGCATCGGAAGGTGCAGAAGCTCGGAAACAAACGAGTTGCATGCAAATGATCCATTTAAATTCATGACCGTAGGATAAAGAGATGTTTACTTTTAATTGAAGTCGGAAGAGGGACACGACGAAGGACCTTCGGAGAATGATGAAAAGAGGAGCGAATCGAATCAGCGACTACCGGGAATCAAGGTCATTTTCTTTGTAAACGAAATGTTCCTAATTTATAAATTATATAAATTATACAAACAACAAAACAATTTAGGATAATAAAGTTGTCGTTCGACCTGAAGCCCTTGTTGAAGGTGCGTTGCTTGAGAACTTTCTTATATTCGCTGCCGAATTCCAAAGCTGATCTCAGAACAAATTATCTGTCACAAATGGTTGTTTTAAGTTCAAAAATAATTGTCGATTGAAGACTTCCGCTCGTCCCCGTGGACTTCGGAGACCAAGGCCGTCCCTCCTCCGTCCAACACCGCTTATTCATCTGCTACTTCTTCTTCTTCTTCTTCTTTCCGCCTTCCCCCTCTCATGAATCTCAGGAGACGCGCTAACAGCGAAGGGCGCAATGTCTGCACCGGCAAAGCTGCTACTTATGCGAAGGAGTGATTGAAACAGACTAGCAAGAGAGGGAGAGAGAATGTGAGAATGAGGGAGAAAGGGAAAACAAGCGAGAGAGAGAGAGAAAGAGAGAGTAGTTCAACATGTATGTATGTATCACATTTGTGATGACTGATATTTATGTTACCTTTTGCCTCTGGTTGAGATTATTTTGATATACAATATACCTAAATACATACATACAGAGGCCCTTTATCTCGTGTTCTAACAACAATATTACTGAACAGACAAGCAGCATATCCTTGACAATTACTACAATGGCCTTCCTGGCTCTTTGAAGAATTTTGAAAAAAATTAACGAGAACTGATCAGAGAAAGTTGAATATCTATGTACATGCATATGTATGTATATACATAATAATCGTCTAGAATTTTTGGCCTCAGGTCTACTTCGTTCTGTGCTTCACAATCAGATCAATATTAATCACGTCCTGCGTGTTGGAATACTGCAAATGATTAACCAGCTACCGCATATCTTCCAGATTATTCCCTAAATCTCAATAGAAAGTCGATTAGCTGCTCTCTTAAATTCATATGTAGCTCAACAAATTATAAATTTTCAATGTAACTTCTGAATAAAGATCGTGTTTTAGTGGCGGTTTGGATTCATGTGAGATTAATTTTCATAGAAAGATCTTGCGAAGAGAAGAAGTAGAACTGGAGCTAATGAGTGGCGTTGTTGACAAACTCCGTTTCAGTATAAATAATCAAGATGTATGTACTTCTCGACTGTTCTATCTGAATGCTTTTGCAAAACAAGAGGCTTATCATTTATCTAAAAATGAAGCTCATTAGTAGCGAAGGCTAAGTTGACTTGAAATAACATGTTTCTCAAGTCTTCACCATTCTGACAATTCTAACAAGACACACAACGATGTGGACCTCTTCGAAAAGACCAAAGCAAAAAAAATGTAACTGGCCATCACAATCCTCCCTCTCGATCAGATGTTGCCATGAAACGAGCACTAATTGATATGAATAAGACACATCACGAGGGTGTCTAGTCTGTGAATCCTAACCATCCAGTCACAACCTCCTTGAAGATATAAGACTCTGTCAGTGGAGAGCCACTCTGTTCATGGTGAACGTGTCTCCCTGTTGGTTTACTCTAACGTATAATCTCAAATAGTTTTTTTTTTTGAATAAATGAAGCAGGATGATCTTGGCTGACTCTGTGTACGTGTGTCTTGTCTCCATTGTCGGCTTCTGCGCAGTCACCCTCAACTTGCTTCTCCTCTTCCTGGTATACCGTAGAACGTCAAGAGCCCTTGCCGATTTCCAGGTATACATACTTACAAGTAGAATATATGTTCTGCCTATCCGATCTCCTAGAATAGCAATTCAGTTCTTTCTGTACCTCTTCGGAATCTGCGATATCATCTGCGCAGTTCTTCACAGTTCTCTTGCCCCGGTTAGATTGTGGGAATGTTGACTGAAGCATAAAAGTTAAGAAACAGGAATAACATTCGGTCTACTAGTAACGAAAGGTTACTTTGAAGCTGATATTCATAACGAAGGAGGCGGGAGTGCTGGCCGGCCTGGGGCCGCTTTCTGTGTCTTCTTCTCGACTGCTCGCGCCCACGGCCTTCCTCTTTCTCATCGCCTTCTACCAACTGCACCAACTCCTCCTCATGACTGCCTTCGCCTTCCGCTATCTTTCCCTCTGCCGGTTATAAGTCTTCTCTTCATAGAATTAGAACTGAGCATCAATCCATTTCAGTCCTCGCATCGAATTAGTCTTGTCTTCGATCCAGTCTGTGAGTGTCATCGCCTTTCTCAATCTGGCTTCTGTCGGTGTTCTGATGTTCGTTTCTTCTTTCTACGATGCATTAAGTTCTATCCGAATGGTTTAGTCCCATTTAATGAGAGAAACTGGAATGTCAAAATGTTTCTTGATTGACAGGTGGATTGTATTTGCTGTTGCGTGGCCGAACAATGGAGTACGCAAGTTGATTCGGGCAGATCTCCTGAAGCACCATTCCATCGACATAGAGGCCATCTCATTCCTGGGATTCACCCAAAGCGTCCGTCTCTCTTCTTTCTACTTCATTTCGAGGGAGAGGCCTGTCCAGGAAGCAGTTCATGTTTATAATCAATTAAGGCCATAGGTTATTCGAAGACTCTCTTGATAGCAGCCGTCATTATTCTTTTCTTCTTTCTTGTCGTTGAAGCAGTGATTCTCTGGTGCCAATGGCGAATTAGAACGAAGCTCAAGTGAGTCTGCCATGCAATCTCCAATTTATCATTTTCTTTATATATTTTTATTTAGCTTTCATCTCATTCAGTTTCTCACACTGATCCAGATTTATAGCATTTACATTTTCTTTTAATACAGAGGCATTTTTACACTTGGGAAAACTTGCAGAGATCAAAGCATGAGACGAATTCGTGGAATCCATCGAAAACTCTTTCGCATTCTTTCCATGGAGGTACTCAATTACACTCTCTTCATCAATTTGAGATATCCATGAAACAGACCAGGAATTAGAAGTCCATTCAATTATTGACCTCTGATTCTTTCTCGATCCATTTCAAGTGATATTTTTCTGTAATTGATTCTTATATAGGAGATATACACTCTATTTTACATACATTTCAGAACAATCTCTGCGGTGCGGCCTTTTACATTTTCTGCTTCTCGTTTGCTCTCGCTTTCATTCTTCATGTTGATTTGGGCATTTTCTCTCAGGTAATTGTTCACCAATCCAAGTGAGGGATAATTCCTGGACTTTAACTTGATTGAATGCGTGTTAAGATTCTGTCGTTGTGTCTGTCTCTGCCTCCTCTGTTCACTGCCTGCGTCTTTCTCTTCCGAATTCGCGAGTTCCGCCAGCCTCTCTCGAGATGCTGCCGTCGTGTTGTGAGAGTGAAGCAGAAGAACAACTCCATTGCCTCCATCGCCTCCTCCCATGCAGTCTACTCCATACGAAATAAAGAACAAACGCTGTCCTAATTATCATTATCATTATTTACTATATGTTTGTACCTACATAAATATGTACGCATAAACTTCCTCCATATGTGACAGCAAAAAAGGCGATTTTAAATTTAGCATAAATAAAGAATACGCAAACTGAAGTCGGTCACATCTAGAAAGATGAACAGAGGGACATATGGGCAGGATGATAGTGTCGGTGAGAGAGACAATATGCATTCTAGGAGATAGAGCAAGAAATGTATTGACAGTTAGGAGTTAAAGGATACTTGCAGAGACGAGGATAGGGCGAAGAAATAAAACAGTGCCTGGTGTGTAGAGAAAAAGAAGTACAAGAATAGAGACAGTGAGTGTGGAAGAGAGAGACAGAGAGAGAGTGAGAAGAGAGAGAGCGAGAGAGAGTGAGAAGAGAGAGAGAGAGAGAGAAAGAGAGAGAGAGAAAGAGAGTGAGGAGAGAGAGATGGAGAGAGCGATAGAGAGAGCGAGAGAGAGAGAGAGAGCGAGAGAGAGAGGTGCTCGAGTTCAAAGGAGTATGCAGGAGAGAGAATGACCGGTGAGGGCGGCAACCAAACAGGTCGTCATATCCTCCCCCTGGCTGTGTTGGCCATAGACACATTCATGCCTTGATGGGGAAAGAGAAAGTTAGGCAAGAGATAAGAGCGAGAGATTACGAGAGAGCGAGGGATGGCGAAAGGGAGACTGATAGGTCAATTCTAAGAAATATGTATATGGTGATAGAAAGAAAGGCATATGGTGAATGGGAGAGATGGTGAATGGGTAAGAGTGCGGGAGTCTGAATGGGAGATAGACAACTAAACTGACTTCAATCATAGAGGGACAGGCGATGAGATACAGGGATCAAAAGTCGGAGAGAGGGAGAGAGAGAGAGAGCGGGAGGAGAGCGGGACGAAAGAGCAAGAGTGAGTGAAAGAGAGAGAGAGAGAGAAGAGATATGAACATCTTCCTTGCCGGTCGGAGATGCTTGCAATGAGGGGCCCTATGGAAAGCTTTCGATTCGCATTTGATATTTAGCTTATAGCGAAGAATGAGGCTCTAAACTGGATTTGTTTGTTGTTTGCTCTCGTCCGTGTTCGCGCATTCATTCCTCCTTTCTTCTTTTCCTTTCCTGGGGAGTTGACTCTCTCTCACCTTCCTTCTTTTTCACGTACTATCGTTCACTCAGCCATTCTGGCTCTTCCTTCAATCACTTTCTCTCTCTTTCTCTCCATCGCATCCATTTCCTCCTTCTCGAATATCTCCAAATCTAGCTGCCTCTAAATCCCCTTTGTCTCTCTTCAACTTCCCTTTGACTGGCAACTTGACTCATTCTCCTCTCCAAGTCAACTCTGAGATTGCTTCAGGAGCCTCCTTCTATTGATCTTCCCTTCAATGGCCAATCACGGTCCGTCATACGGACTAAGTCGAGAGCTCGAAAGAAAGGTTTGCATATCTAACATTTTCATTGTTTCCTCCGATCCAGTGTTCTAATTTGCTCCCAGTTATTTGTCATGATTATTGATCTCCTTTTTAGAACAACGCTCGCTTCAATCTCTCCGAAGCCATTGAGGTAAACAAAAGAGTTCAGAAGTAAAGTTAGTTGGGAAGCAAAGTGTTAGTGCTGAGAGAATGAAAGAGTAGGTGTTGTCTTGGCTGGAGTCAGCAGTCGGCCGCCAGCTTCTCCTCGAAGACCCTTTCGTCGTGGAGAATGCCATCCAATTCTGCGCAGCCATCAAAGACGGAGTCGCTCTTTGTGTGTACGGGCACTCTTTATATTCATTTCTGCTGAAATATTGAAAGAATTTGTTCAATTAGAACCAAGACATGTAAGCTACTTTGACATATTTGTCATATACATATTTGTAGAAAAAAATTTAATCGACAGGTTGATGAACAAGTTGGGAGTGCGCACGAGTTATCACCCGCAGCCGAAGATGCCTTTTCATATGGTTGGATAGACCATCTCTCGTGGAGATAACTACATTCTGACTCTTTTGCTCTTTCCACTTTTTTAGCCTTGTTTATCTCACCCTCCTTTTCTATCTCTCTCTCTCTCTCTTTCTCTCTCTCTCTCTCTCTCTCTCTCTCTCTCTCTCTCTCCTTCTTTTTGTCTCCCTCTCTCGCCCTCTTTCACACATTGTCTTATTTTTCGGTTTTCTTTATACTTTGCCATAATGGCACTCGCCGGTGAGTCAATTATCCGTGGTTTGAGATGGAGAACATTTCCTCTTTCCTTGACTCGGCGAAGCAGTTCGGAGTCCCGGAGATATCGGCATTCCAAACGGTGGACTTGTACGAGTCGAAGCAAAGCTACAAGGTCATCGAGTGTCTACGTGCACTCGCAGGCGTGGTCAGGAAACGTCACCTCTCTCTCTCCCTTTCTCTCTCTCTCTCTCTCTCTCTATCCTCTCTTTCTGCTCTCTCTCCTCTCTCCTCTCTCTCTCTCTCTCTCTCTCTCTCTCTCTTTCTCTCTATTTCGTATCCTTTGAATTGTCATGATTCCTCACTATTCGTTCAGGCTCTGTCGAAGCACTCTCCAGATGTAGACTTTCCCGGATGGGTTGTCCGCCGTTCCGAGGCTTGCCCCCGCGACTTCTCCGAGGCAGTTCTTCGCAGGCCTGTTCATGTTCTACTGATGAGAATCTCGAGTCAAACTTCATCTTTATAGAGGGGCGATGGTGATTCCCCTGCAGTACGGCACGAACAAGTGTGCGTCCCAAAAGGGCATGCGCCCCTATGGACTAGCCAGACAAATTACTCCCGATGTCTCCGACTCCGCAACTCCAGATGCCATTCAAGACAATTGATTCGGTGATATCAGCCCTCCATGCATTTGCATACCTAGAGAGGCAACTGTATACATCTACCTTTACCACTTTCTATCGGTTCTATTCTGTCATTCTCGTGTGTACTTTTAATTTGTTGATACGAATAACCGCCATAATATCATGTACTACTTGTATACAAATCCGGATATTTTTGAAGAATCTCTTGCCCATTTCAATCCTTTTCCTTATTCTTGAGTAAATAAAATGTAAAAGGAACGCTTACGATTTCAGACCTAAACAACTTTTTTTTAATATTACGAGGCTTTGTGTTCTCATATGAAGCTCAGAAATCTATTAAATCTCTTTCTATATTTTTTATTTAAATTCGGGACTAGAAGACAGAAATAGAACAGAATAACACGGGACACTCTTCCTAGATGGCCCTCTCTTGCACTTCACTGACAGCTAAGACTGGAAGGTAACAGCACTTGCTGTTACATTTGGAGGCAGTGGCTTGTAGAAATCGCGCTCTCTCTATTTATCAACCCTCTCTCTCTCTCTCTGTCTCCTTATCTCTATTTCTCCCTCTCTCTCTCTCTTTCTCTCTCTGCCGCCCTCTCTCTGTCTTTCATTCTCTGTTTATCTGTGTTTCCTCTCGCTTTTCTCTTTCTCTATCCACCTGTGCTTCTCCTAACATCACTTATTTTCTTTCCTTCATCCATCTCTCTCCCTCATTCTCTCTCTCTCTCTCTCTCTCATATTTCATCTCTTTGACCAAATGCAATCCGTTCTCTAGTAATCAAGAATCCTACAAAGTGTCACATAGTATTCCTATTTCTAAACACGTAATCTCTGCTCGTATTGCGGCAATCAATGTTGAATTGTCACCATGAATCCCGAGGATCCATTCACACGGAGTCTGCCGTTCATCCACTGCCACTTTGGTGTGATGCACGGCCTCCCGCAGTGTCAGAGAGAAGCCAGAATGGACAGCCGGGAGAGTGATGCGTGGTCACTTTAGCCTCGTCTTCCTTGGCTCTTCTTCCTGACTAAGGAGCCAATTCCAGCAGCTATTTATTTTTATCTGGAATTCCCCGTCCGATCCTCAACCATACAAATTTTAAAATATTCTCCCTTTTTGTTTCGCTGAAAAATGTTGACTGAGAATTTGTTCGGGAAAAACTTGGCGTGAATCGCATACTTTGAAAATGCATTCATTCACTAAAATCTTTCATGATTTTAGGTTTGTGCAAATGCATTCAATCAGCAAATTCAATGCATTCTCTCCGCTCACCATCTTGGCGGTGTTGCAAACACTTACTATTCTCTCTCTCTCTCTCTCTCTCTCTCTCTCTCTCTCTCTCGCTCTCTTTCTCTTTCTCTGATTCTGCATTTCTCTCTTTCTCTATCCTTCTCTCTCTCTCTTCTGTCCCCAGATGCCTCGGGCGCAATCCTTCTCCTGTCCTTCTTCATCAGTAATCTTCCTGGCAACGCCACGCCTTCCATCATGGCTTCCGAAGTGGTCAAAGACACGTCCTCCCTCCTCCATCCAGAATCCTCCTCTTTTCTTCTTCTTCTACAGACTCATTCAGCATTCTTTTTCCTGTCTCTTGCCCTATCTATGGTGTTCCCATCGTAGGACTCTCTCTCTCTCTCTCTCTCTCTCTCTCTCCTTTTATCTCTCTCCCTCTCTCCCAAATCTCTCTCTCTCTCTCTCTTTCTTTCTGTCTCTCTGAGATCTCTCACACAAGGGAATCCCTGCTCCACGTTGTCTGAGTGGGTAACAGCTGGTCCTATATTCCCTCTGGCACTCTCGGCTGCCACAATTTACAGACAGACTCCTTTGGCGTGTTCGTTCATGTTCGAGATGAAGTGGGATTCTCTTTTCTTCCTTTTCTCTCCTCCTATCATTTTTTTTCCTGTCCTCTCTCCCATTGTTTTGTTGGCTGCAAAGAGATTCCTTGACCGTCTGTGACAGAAACCTTTACTGATTACTCAGCAAGACCGAGCAAGAGGTCAATTTGCTTGCTTTAACACCGCATTTGAAGTTTTATTGTTATTTAAAGTTCTTTTATTACGTTTCCTCAGTGACGCGTTCAATAGGAGATTTTTTATTGTTGCAATTATTTCTCTCTCTTAGTGGAGAAAAGGATAATGACAATATTTATCGATGTTCAAAATGGTTTATGAAATTTACCTAAAAGCTAACAATCCAAGACATTCTTTCAGTCTACAATAATTGATTAGGTTTGTTAGAACTTGTATGATTGTGTACTTGACAAAAGAAGCACCGTGGTCTTCCAACAAATTCGTGACTTAAATTAGTTCCACGAACTTCTTCACATCAGTTCTTCTCGAACCTACTTTAATTAACAAATTATAGTGACAATATAAACTTGAGAAAGCGAGCGCGAACAGATGAATTCAGTCGGGATGTTTCCTTGTCCCTCTCTCTTCTACTAAATCTGTCTATGGATAAGGGCAGAAGGAGAGTTCGAAATAAATCGTGAGAGAGCGAAAGAGAAAGAGAGATAGAAAGAGTGAGTGAAAGAGAGCGAGAGAGAGAGAGAGACAGAGGGAGAGTGAGATGTAGAGAGACAAATATAGAAAGCGTGCGGGCCAGATGGTTTCTCCAGCTCCATCTGAGACCCTCGCCACACATGCAAATCTCTGCTCCCAGTCCCACACTCATTTCTACTCAGCTGTCCTCTATGTTTCCATTCTCATCCTCGGTGTTTCATGCAGTTGGTATGCAATATGCCAGACATGGTCTCTCTCTCTCTCTCTCTCTCTCTCTCTCTCTTCCTGTCCTCCTCTCTTCTCTTGGTCTCTTCCAGTCTCATTCCTTCTCCCTTCTCAACAAGAACTCTTCTGCCTGATCACGTACTCTTACCGTGACTTTCCCTGTTTCCCTCCCTGGTTACGGTAGATGTTTCAGCTCGCGATGTCCTCTCCGGAGGGCCCCTCTCTGGGCAATGGCCCTTGCCCAGATGACCCGCGTCTTTTCGACCTCTCTGACCCGACCACTGCGAGAGTTTTCGAAGTTCTCACTGCCATCACTGAGTCAGTTGATTTGCATTAATTTTCGTTATATCAATTCTTGTTTGACAAAGGATGTCATTTCAATGACACTCACTCGATAGCAGTCTTTGATAAGTTCAAAAGGCTAGATTTTATTTGTCTGGTTCCTCGTGTTTTCCACTTCTTGACAATGTCACGCTTGCCTATACTTTATTGTCTGAATGCATTCATGCCGCACAAAGCGTTCCTCTGCCGCTCTAAAAGTCAATTTCATTCTTTACTGCGTTGTTTCTGAGGGACGTTTTGATTGGGAAGCACATGAAAAATGAGGGAAGGATATTAACCTGAAGAGAGCCAACTACCAATTCGTGCCCTTTCTCAATGGAGAAGAAGAAATTGATCCAAGGGGGTGGCAAATACTTTTCTGACCCTTCGCCTTTACGAGAAACGCTAAATCACCATTTTTTGAGAACTTTTAATCTTTGAAATAAAAAGAAACCGACTTCTTTTTCTTCTTCTCAAACTGCATGAGTACACTAAACGAAATTGTATGTTTTGGAGGCAGCAGAGAAGATTTGATAGGAAGCAGTGCAGTGAGGAGTTATTTGACAATCATCTGCCATTGTGATGGCAAGGACGGAGAGAGGAAAGTGATCTCCGGAGGATACCCTTTTTCCTCTTCTTCGTTTCCGTCCAAACTTGATGGAATTAGCCCGTGCTTGGGGCATTCCTCGCAGAGAAGATCTTCCGTTCCGGACGTCAGACTCTTCCATTAGAACTCTCTCTCATTCTCATCATCTTTCTCTTGTCTCTTCACTCTTCTCGTACTCTCTTCTCACTCACTCTCTCTCTCCTTCTCTTCTCTCTCTATCTCCCATTCAGCAGGTCTCATTGACCTGCCTTGTGGCCTTCATTCTCCGTTCGCACAATGTCTTCCATACAACGAGCTTTCCGAATTCTTATCGGGGACCTTGGCTACTACAAATCTTGCTGCAGAATATCAAATATTCTATGCCGTATAAAGAGCACAAATCGTTACAACGAATTGAAACATAGCGACAATTTATTATTTGAAAGGAGCTCTGAATATCATAATAAGTTGTGAGCGTTCAGCCGCTACTCGAGCGTGCATCCTGTTCTGTGCGCCCTTCTCTGCCCTCTCGGCATATTCATCAACACTATACACATTCTTGTGTTGACGACTGTCAAGATGCGGAGATCTGCGGTCAACAGGTCATAATTTCAACTTTTCTCTACCTCTTCTCTCTCCCCATCTCTTTTTTTCTGTCTTCTCTCTGCGCTCATTCTTTCTCACCCTCTTTCCTTCTCTCTTCTCTCTCTCCCTCCTTCTCTCTATTTCACCTACTCTCTTTCTCTAGAATCTTGATCGGAGTGGCCGTGTGCGACATAGCCACGATGGCTTCGTATCTGGTGTACATCGTCCGCTTTGTTCTGGCCCGTGCTCTCATTGACGACCCATCCGTAGTTGGCTTCAGGTTCTTCTATAAGACATATTTACGAAATAAGTTCACCTTTACGTTTTCAAGAAGAATTTTGTAGACGGTAAGATAATCGTGATGTTATTTTATTTATTTATCTTTCACAACAGACAAATGATAATATGTATGTATGTAGCATAAATCTTTTTCTCAAAAAGGCCCCTTCAAGGTGTTACATTCCTCCAGAAAAGAAAAAAAGCTTCATAGTGTGTCAAGATGCATCTCTTTCATTACTATGCTTCTAAGATGAAAAGAGCCGTGAAATTTCACAGTCGCAACCCACTTCTATTTCTGTCATGAATAGCATTTCTTCTCCCTCCCTCTGTCCCTTTTCTTATTTCTCTCTCTCTCTCCCTCTCATCATCTCAATATATGCTTCACGGATTTCTCGTAAATAACTTTTTCATAGACTCACCATTGGCCTCTCACCCTCTCTTGCTCCTTTTCTTTCGTCTAACTTCCCGATCCAGGCGATACTTTTCATAGTATTTGTTTACTGAAAAATCTCTGCTTGTGAGATTCTGGAAATTACCTTAATGAACCATCTGTTCGTAACTTGCTCATCACAGCACAATCCAGAAAAAATTGAGAACAAAATTTTAGCATTCTTTCAATTTTTAGCTTTAAAAAAGTCTTTAATGATAAACAGAAGCGGGTGTTTCCCGAAGAACAGCTGGTAAGCTCTTTCTGATATCATAGCAGGTGGGCTCATTCTTGACAAGAACATTGTCAATAACCGGTTAAATTTAAATAAAAGAAGAAATATTAACAATTAAGAGTAACAGGTGTGATTACATTGATTTGAAGTTACAACTGGGCGTTGTTCCTGCGAGTGCACGCGACCCTGTCGATAGCACTGCACTCCACGACTCTCTATCTCTGCGTGTCCATGGCATTCATCCGATGGAGAGCAATGCATGACCACCACTCTGTCTTTCTCCGGCCTCAGTTCACGGGGTCAGTGCAAGGCAGAAGGAGCAGCTTCTCTCCTCTGCTTCAGATATCTCTGTGCTGCCACTTTCTTCCTCGTCTCTGTCATCTGCTCTCCCACCTTCATTGTTCACGATGTCAAGGAAATCGAGGTCACACTCACGTTTACGATCATTAATTCTTCTCTTTTTTCCCTGATTAAAAATAAAGATTCAGGGCGGAGGATACACGGTGGACTTCTCGGTCTTCGCGACGGCATCGGAATGCAGAGTTCTCAAAGCAAATCTTTGGCTCATCGGAATTCTTCTGAAGGCGAGATGCAAGTGGACACGAGACTCGTGAAATTCATTCCTTTTAGGTGACCCCCTGCGTCTTTCTCACTTTCTTCACTTCTCTTCTTATGGCACTCTTACAAAAGACTCAGGTTTCTATATACATTTTATTTAGTGTTTTTTTCTATTTTATTACTGAACGATAAAAAATTCAAAAATTTTTGACGATGCAAAAATGGGAAAGTTTTTCTCAGGCACGGCGAGCATTTCTTCTCATGCATTCCAAGAGCGGCTCCATTCGAAGACGGAATCGACTCTACGACAGGACCACGCTCACTCTCGTTGTCATGCTCACTATATTCATCGTCAGCCTTCTTCACGTCCTCTCTCTCCCTCTCTCTCTCTCTCCATCTCTCTCTCTCTCCATCTCTCTCTCTCTCCCTCTCTCTCTCTCTCTTAACCTCTTCTCCTCTGCAGCTGACTGAGCTGCCGCAGGGAGTGGTGTCTGTTCTGAACGGAGTCTTCACCCACGATGTCTACTCCCTTATCTACGTCCGCTTTGGTGACCTCCTCGATCTTCTCTCTCTCATTAACTGCTACGTCAGCTTCGCTGCCTACGGATTCCTCTGCTCTAAATACCGGCAAACCTTCCTCCTGCTCATGATTCGGACGTTTGTGTGCCTTCCTCTTTTTCTTAATCTACAAAATGACTAGCTGCAAAAGGAAGATTGAGTTGTTTTCTTGTGTAAAGAACGGAGAAGATGTCGTCTAAACTGGAGACGACGTTCGGAGAGGGCGCGTCTTCTTCAACTCTCGCTGCTCTTCGTTCTCTTGCAGCGGAAGGGCAATCGACTACGAGAGAGAAGATTCTTTCTCTGAAGAGAAGACGCAGCGGAGGCCGCAGGAGCACTGGGTTCGCTTTCAATTATTCTCTCTTTCCACGCAACCGGAAGTTTCCCACTCTCAAACTACTCAGATATTTCAATCGAATCTCAAGTAATCATTTTCCCTCTCTCAACTGTCTTTGTCTCCTCCTTCTCTCATTCTCTATTTACTCACTCATTTCTTTGTCATATTCTGCACTTTACCTTCCCCAGAAATATGTTGACTTGGCAATATGTTTTCGACTATCCTCAAGAGTGTCTTGCAGAGGCCGTCATCCGTTGGAGAAAGAACAGCAGAGACAGCGACATCGAAACGAGATTCGTGACTGTCTCGTCACTTGCAAAACGGGACAGTCTGCAACTGTTAGAGGCCTAAACTCTTCGTCATCTTAATCATTCACGGGCACAACAAGCTGACCGATTGACTTGGCACTGAAACGAAGCGAGATATTGAAGTAGTTAGACTACATTGCAGACGGCCATTGTTGCTGAGGAGGAGGATCGAATGGAATGCACTGAGTCCCTTCTCACCGACGACGGTCCCTGGACGGCTTCCATTATCTCCCCATTCAAGGAATTACAGACGGCTACCAGAGAATAGGAGCCTATTGAGCTTATTTTGTACATACGTTATCTATGTATAATATCTATGTCTAATAACGGCTGATGATTTATTGAACAAATCATGCCGTTATAATCATGTCAATTAGTTAATTTATTCGCCATCCTACCGCATATCCTTTACTCCCAGTTAGGCTATATTTCTTGTCAAAGAAGTGTCAAGAAACAACGTAATAACTTCTTACTGTCATTATTTAGTTGTGAAACAGATGAAACGGGTTGCTTGCTGATATGGATACAAGTGTAATCTGCAATGAGTGGAGAGTGATGGATGGAATGGGATCAGATGGGAGCACTGCTCAAGTGACGTACTCTGAGCATCCGAGATTAATCTCAGCCTCATGGCTTACTCTTCCACTTCCTCCCGTTTGTTTGGCTAGGAAAAGGAACAGAAAATCCATCTCAAACCAGTCGCTCATCGGCTTCATCTTCGACTTCGAACTCCCCTCTGCCACTTCATTCCACCTACAAAGGAACTGACAACAACAGATTCAATCTCTAATAAAGGAGAAGAATTAAATAACAGCATGTCTACAATACATATATGTCTTCATATCGCATCGCTTTACTTTGCCTTTGTCTCATTCTCTCCCTTTCCCTCAGCTCCCTGCACTTTTTTGTTCGGTTCAGCACTTCTCGTGCTCTTATTCTCGTGTGCTCTCACATGTGTGCTTCTCTCCATCTGCTTCACTATCCCTTTCTGTCTCCTACTCTCTCTCTCTCTCTCTCTCTCTCTCTCTCTCTCTCTTCTACACGCTCTCTCAGCCTCTCACTCTTTACTCTATCTCTATCTCTATCCTATCTCTGTCTCTTTCTCTATCTCTATCTCTCTCTGTGTCTCTCTTTAGTTGATCTCTTCTTCCTCTTCTTTCCGGTTGCCAAATCTCGCGGCTGATAGAATGGTATGTATGAAGTAATCTAGTTGATCATGTGAAAACGAGTGACAAGAATGCTCTTCTCGGTTGTCCTCCGTACTTTTTCTCATCGAGAGGAAGAGGGGGAAGTTACCCACTTCCCTCTTCCGAAGGTGATTGTGCTAAGCATGATTGGTATTTCATCTATCAGCATTAATGCCATTCCCAATTTCTCCCTCTCTTTTATCACTCTCTCTCTCTCTCTCTTTTTCTCTTTTATCACTCTCACTCTCTCTCTCCTTTTTTAACACACTCTCTCTCTCTTTTTCTCTTTTATCACTCTCTCTCTCTCTCTCTCTCTCTCTCTTTCTCTCGCTCTCTCTCCGTTCCTTTCGTTCAGTTATTTCGTCGCTCTCTCTCTCTATGTCCCTTCTTTATCGTCTTAGCCACACTTTTCTGCAATGATGTTCTAATTCATCCCTATGAAATTCCTCCTGGAAAATATACTTGCGAAAGAAGATGACAATAAGTATTAACAGGCTGTGATAGAACAAGAATACGTACAGATCAATGAATATTGATATGCAAATCTAGGGGACCAGTGACTTTGAAACAGAACTATCAATATCGGAACTCTGCTGTCCTCCCTTTCATCTCATTTCTTCTCCTCTATTCTTTCTCCTTCTTTCCTCCTTATTCCCACTCTCATTTTTCCTTCTTTCGCTTTATCCTTCTCTTTCTCCTACACTCTCTGTTCTCTCACGCTCTCCCTTTGTCTCCCTCTCTCTCCCTCTCTCTCTCCCTCTCTCTCCCCTCTCTCTCTCTATCTCTCTCTCTCTCTCTCTATCTCTCTCTATCTCTCTGTACTCTCTCATGACTATGCCTTTCATAGTAACTGTGGCTATCTCTTTCCTACCCAACTCTTCATTCCTCCCCTTCCTTTTTTACTTTACAGCATCTCTAAATGCCCATACTCCGCCATTGTGTCCACCACGCTTGCCATTGAAGTCACCATCCTTTTTTTGTTTTCAGTGTAGTAAACTTTTTCTAATAATTGAGAGAGCAAATTTGTACTTTCCTGACCGTTTTGCTAGTACCTCGGAAGACAGGACGATTGCCCCATCTCTCGCTCTCTCTTTTCCTTCTCTTTCTGTTCTTATAATCTTGCAATCTCATGGTTGAAACAAATGAAAACTGAAGGGTCTTCTTAAACAATCCGTTGAGCACATAGTCTAATTTGCCTGATATTGACTTCGCTCTCTTTCACCACATTTGAAGAGACTACATATCATTTCTTCCCGTTTTTCTTCATTCATACAATTAAATATGTAGCAATGCCATTATATCTTTGAGCGCTTGGAAATGGCTAAGTGCGAAGCAATCGTATGAGCCTAATTGAACAAGACATAAATAAAGTGCTATTGAAGCCAATCATCCCATTTTTCGCGCATTATACGTTTCATCATTTGAACTTATCTTTCTAGCGAACTTATTTTAACCATCTTGCCAGAACATTATGGGAAAAAAGATTGAACAGCAGGTGAGAAAGAGAGAAAGGAAGCAAGAGAGAAAGAAGAATGGAATGCATGTACATGCATCTCTTCTTTCTCATGAATACCCACGAGAAATGCGTGAATGCTACCTCCATTTTCATCTGCTTTCAACATTCCAGTGATATATGTTTTGTAGACCGGTTTTTTTTTCGGATTGCCAAAGCTGCGCGTAACAGTTCAATTTAAAAATGGTTATTAAAAAAACGCTCATCCTTTGCCATGCAAATAACAGGGGCTTCCTTATTAGGCTAATAAAGACTCACATTTATTACATTGTAGTTTCTTAGAGTGATGGTCTCGATATCGTCGCTGATGGAGAAGGAGTCGAAGGGCAGGAAATGGCTCCGTGAGAATCTGCTGCTAATCCTCAACATCTCTGCTGTCAGCTGAATATTTTGTCCTTTGTCGATAAAGTTATTCTTTGAGGTGATAGTCGGAATAATCGGAGGTGGTCTCGTGAAGTTAGCTCAACCAAGTTTCGAGGTTATATTAAATCCGACGTATGCTTTTATATCAATAAAAACATTTATGCCTTCTTCCAGGCAATTCACTTGATTGGCTACCCTGGCGCTATCTTTATGAACATGCTCAAGATGCTCATAATTCCTCTGATTGTCTGTAGTTTACTATCAGGTAAGTTAGGGAAGGACATGAATTGATGCATATGAATCTAGCCCTTTCTTCCAGGCCTTTCTCAACTGGATGCTAATTCCTCTGGCAAAGTTGGATCACGAGCCATCTTCTACTACGCTCTCACGACTTCCCATGCAGTCATTGTAGGATACTATCACACTAACTCATTGCAGTTTTCTCTGTTCAGCTTGGCATAATCTTGGTGTTGCTGATCCACCCCGGCCATCCAGATATCCGGAGACAATCCTCTGCTGAGCTCATTCATCGAGCACCCGTTTCTGCACTCGACAAGTTCCTTGATCTGATCAGGTAATCACTAATCATCCATTTGAAAGAAATGGCTGAATGAAATCTCTTTGTGCTTGAGCACAGATTTTCTCGAAATAAGTGTTCCGATTAGATGTTGTTCAAGATAAAAGAAAGTTGAAAGAGAAGCAAAGGGAATGAGAGTAAATGGTATGTACATAGCTATTATGTATGCGAAGCTTAAGAGATATGTAGAAGGAAGTTCGGCGAAGGCTTTATCTATACCAATATAGGGTGATCATTTTTATATATATATATTTTTTTATTCAGTAACTGAAATGTGAATTGGTGGCAGGTAAAAATATAAAATATCGTTTCAGGAATATGTTCCCTGAGAATATTGTTCGTGCCACTTTTCAGCAGCAAGAGACTGAGGTGACAAGAACTAAAAGATATATTTTATTTTTACTTGCATTACTAATTGTAAGTGGGAAATGCCTTCCTTCTTTCAGGTGCTCCGCAACAATTCCGCTAACACTGTCGTTTATTCCGTGAAATATGGCGATGGGATGAATGTTCTCGGTCAGTCTCTAACATATTTTCATCCCTGATCAATTGATGATCAATTTCGGAATGGTTGTAATTGAACAAGTTGTCTTTGACTTCTTGAGAAGGAGAAACTGAATGTTCCTTCTTTTCCCGGCCTGATCATATTCTGCATTGTGATGGGGGTTGTTGTGTCGTCGTTGGGGAAGCGAGCGAAGCCAGTCTCTGACTTCTTCATTGCCATGGATGCTGTCATAACGAGGATGGTAGGCATCTACATGTGGTCAGCTATTCTTCCCTTCGTTTAGTAAGCAATCGATTGTATTGGAAGCAGATCATAGCTTTAGAGTTGACAGGTTCGGCCCTATTGGAATCGCCTCTTTGATTGCCGAGAAGATTCTCGAAGTGGCAGATCTTCTTCGAACGGCTCAAATCCTTGCCCTTTTCATTGTAACAGTGACAGCAGGTGAAGTGGACAACAATGCTTGGTATCCAATGAGATGAGTGTGACCTTTCTCAGGTCTGGCGATCCAAGCATTCATCACTCTTCCTGCGATCTACTTCCTGGCTGCTCGTGAGAATCCTTTCCGTTTCATGCGTGGTCTCATCCCAGCCATTCTCACTGCCTTCGGCACTTCTTCGAGGTCTCATCTTTTCCTGTTGAACTGCGGGAGAAAGTCTCCTTCAGTGCCGCCACTCTCCCCATCACTTTCGCGTGTCTCAATAACATCGGAGTCGATCCTCGCATCACTAAGTTTGTCCTGCCAGTCGGAGCCATGATGAATATGGTTACTTTTCAAAGAAACCCATTTTTAAATCACGGTATTTCTATAGATTCATCTCATTACATCTTCTTGAATTTTCACAGGATGGAACGGCACTCTACGAAGCGGTAGGTTCGATATTCATTGCTCAGATCAACGGGCTCCAGATGGACATCACGCAGGTCATCGTTGTCAGGTGTGGAGATAGAGTGAGAGAAAGGGAGAGAGATAAAGATATTTGAGAGAGAGAGAGAGTGAGAGAGGGAGAGTGTGAGAGAGGAGGTTAGCTTGGCATGAGTGCAGTGTAACGGCAACTCTGGCGTCGATTGGCGCGGCGGCGATCCCCTCAGCCGGCCTGGTGACAATGCTCATCGTCCTCACTGCCCTCGGCCTCCCCTCCAATGACATCTCTCTCATTCTGGCTGTCGACTTCCTGCTGTCAGCCTTCCCCCCTTATCCAATTTCATTATCTCTTTATTTATTAATCCACCGAAATCGAAATATCCCTCACTTTCCCTCTCCTCTCTCTCTCTCTATTTCTCTCTCTCCCTCTCTCTCTCCTCTCTCTCTCTCTCTCTCTCTCTCTCTCTCTCTCTCTCTGTTTCCTCGTTTTTACCCTCCTCAAAATGCAGAGATCGCCTGCGTACGTGTGTGAATGTGATCGGAGACGCCTTCGGCTGTGGCTTCGTGTATTCTCTCTGCAAAGATGCTATCAACGACCTCCCTTCCACAACAGAAGATAAAGATGTTAATCATTTTAACGATAATTGACAGTCAGGTTCTTTTGTTAAAAAAAGGGGAATAAGATGTCTTTTGTCTCTTTAGGAAACCAATACAGCCTTGAAGCAGAACGGTCACCATTTCGATATCGAAGGCGGCTTCCACCACTGAAGCAGCAGATCTTCTTGTTGTTATTTTTATTTGTACATAATTTTAACCTAGTCTTTTCACGAATTGTTTCACTGATACATGCGCAAATCTCGCATTTCCGATTGTCTCCATTATTTCTTTACGAAGTGTTGCAATCTAGTCAAGAATGCGGAGATCAGTGATTAAATCGAGCTGTTGAATGTTGCCAAGTACATTTTTTACTCCTCACGATCAGCTGCTAGCTTCGTTGGTAATGAGAATAGCATAAAACACTGCTATGGGACAAGGGAATATACGATTTCACAGTGGAAATGCGAAAAGTATTCAAAGGAAGTGTTTCATGGCGAATTTATACACTTCAAAGATTCCATGAAATTCCATACAATTGTAAAACCCTCTTTAGAATTCGCTTCCTTTAATTCTGACTTTCCCTAGGAGGGTAGAGATTGTCTAGAATGGCAATGCGTAGAGGACTCATGCCGGAGATAACCTTTACTGGGATAACCGAGGTAGCCAGTAATACAATAATTATAGTGTGGCTCAGGACGAAGTTTCCTACAACTCCCAACCTTCTTTTAGAGGAATGCATGAAGAAGACTGGCTATTCTGTTCTTTAAGTCAGTGTTCTATACGCAGCCAAATTGAGACTATTCGAAAAATTCATGCCGGTTGATATGCTGGCTTAATTATGTTCTGAGTGCCCTTGCTATTAGCCTCCCACGATATTGTTTTTTTTTCTACCTTTTACACTTACCATAGACATATTTTTTCCAGCTAAACTAAGCGTGTGATTTCCTGTGACTACTTGCTCTGTAAATTTGGTACATATTTATTGTTATAGAACGGAGGAAACAACCGAATTCCGTTAAACTTCAGTCATGGCAGATGATATCGCGCGTGTACAGCAGTATGAGTATCGCCAGGTAAGGTGCTTTGTTAAAATTGTTTCCTTCTCAGAATTGTAACAAGGAAAGTTGTGCAAGTCTGTGATTTTCAGAACAGTAACCTTGTCTTACAAGTCGATTACAACTTCACGGATCGTCGTGGTCGAGATGAGCCGACTGGAGAGGTGTTGCCACTCACTGACAGGGAGCTCAAGCACATTAAGATGGGTGACAAGTATGTCCGCTCCAAGGCTCCCGTCCAGGAGAAGAAGAAGCCAAAGTAATATATCTTTTGCTCCATTTTTCGAATCATAACATTTGCATCCACCTTGTCTTCTATAGGATGAGTCAGAGTAAAAAATTAACAATTTTAAAGAAAGAAGCGCGGAGACGAGGACCTCAAGTACTCGAAGTCGCTCTTGGCTGAGAATACTGAGTTGATGGGTGCATATAAGCCAAGAACTCAAGAAACACGCCAGACCTACGAAGTTCTTCTCGCATTCATCCAGGAAGCTATCGGCGACCAGGTTTTCTTCGCTTCCTTTAGTTTTGTGATGAAATATATCTGACTGTTGACAATTCGTCCACGGGTTGGCCCTCACCATGGAAAAAAGGGTTGCCGGATGGAATTCCAGAACAGTGGCATAGGTGAATAATGGGGTCCAAAACATGGTGGGATAGTAAAAGAACCAGTTTCCCCTCTTTCGGTCGTTTTTTGAATAAACGAACCGAGTATGTCTAAGAAAAAAAAATCCCCTAAAAAAGATGGGTGATTCTGGGGCCACCAATACAGGGTGGAGTGCAGGCAATCCTTTTATTCCCTGTCTCTGTCCCTTGGCTTGAGATATGCATTACTTCAGCACTGCTTTTATAGCATATATAAATACCGATCGTTCAGCCTCGTGATATCTTGTGCGGTGCCGCCGATGAAGTTCTTCTTGTTCTCAAGTCTGACGACTACCGCGAAACGGAGAAGAAGAAGGCTGTCGAGGAGTTTCTCGGTCAATATCATTTTCTCATTCGTTTGCTAGAAATATGTACAGTCGGAAGGTTGTAGACCTTACTTTTGTATGATAATGGCATCTAGGATAATGCTGTTTCTTGAGGTCCTCTGACTGACCAACGTGCCCATGCCCTCGTGAATCTTTCCAAGAAAATCACCGACTTCTCCATGGAAGAGGATCACAGAATGGAGCATGTACGAATGAATGTTCTCCTAATTAAATTAAATAATATAATTGAGTGTTGGTTAACTTCAGGATGACTTGGACGAAAACGAGGGAGTCAACGTCCATTTTGATGATTCCGACGAAGAGCTAGACGATGCTGTCATCGGGGAAATCCGACGTCAGTTCATGTGCTGATTCGGAAAGTATTCGAGCCAACCGCGGATCTTGTAGGAGATGACGAGAAGAGCAGCAGTGAAGACGAGGGGGCGGAGGCAGATTACTCGGAGACACTGAAGGGAGGATACGATGATGAGGTATCTTGATATCACAACTCTTTCTGGATAATGGATGAATGTGCAGGAGGAAGCAGCTGCTCGGAAAGGGGGAAAGCTGCATGCGAAAGACGTGGATGCCCATTGGATCCAGCGCTCTCTCGCCAAGTTCTACAAAGACCCCATCGTGGCCCAGCAGAAAGTGGCTGAAGTCATCGCCATTCTCAAGGTCTGCTCAGTGACATTTTGTTGTTGTTTGATACCCCTTCTTACTTGACACATTGTTGCTCTCTGCTGCAGGATGCGGCGGATGATCGAGATTGCGAAAACCAACTCGTTCTTCTTCTTGGATTTGATCAGTTCGACTTTATCAAGGTTTCTTGCCAAGTGGACCTTTAATTACGAATGTTCTGCAGAATATTTTCTCATTTTGTTTTTTTTTTCCGGTGTAGATATTATCATCCTATCTTTCCTTCCAGACTCTCCGCCAGCACCGTCAACTTGTCCTGTACTGCACTCTTCTGAAGCAAGCACAGGATGAGGAGAGAATGAAGATCGAGGAGGAGATGAGACTCAAACCGGAGTTGCACACCATTCTTGCACAGCTGCAAGAGAGCGGATCTGCTGACATTGTCGAGGTCTGACATCCATTCGTGTAATAGACTGCTCAATTTGTGAATTGTCACTTGTATTCCAGCTATGAGGATGGTTCTGTTGTAGACCGAACGTGAGAAGCGGGCGAGGGCTTCGCAGAAGAGGGCGGTGGAGGCGGCGGGAGAAGAAGCCATTGCAGCGGGCACGTGGATGGCTTCCCGAAAGGCACGCCCTTCCTTGTATTCTTCTTTCATATGTCGCTCTTGCTTGTTAGTAGTGGGAATGAATGTCTCTGTAATTCAGGTTCTCGACCTGGATGACTTGTCATTCTCTCAAGGATCTCATTTGATGAGCAACAAACGGTTCGTCGCTATGATTGTTATTAATGGAGCAGAATCCCAATCTCTCTGGAAGATTCACTCTATTCGTTCAGGTGCAATCTTCCTGAGAAATCAACGAGAACACAGAAGAAGAGCTACGAAGAGATTCGAGTGCCTGCGCTGAAGCCGAAGCCTTTTGCTGATGACGAGGTGCTGTTATTTTAGCGCACTTTACTTTAAGAGAGCCTCTCAGTAAGGCTCCAGTAGGCACTGCCCTAGATGCAAGATTGCGGATCCAAACATTGAGGATGTGATCAGACATGACCAAGGGCCTATCTATTAACTTTTTGGGAAAATTTTATTTTTATAAAAATTTTCTCTCCAGGAATACCTTAAAGTGTGTTAAAATTTTGAAAATTCATATCGGGCTTTAAAGTCAACATTTTTTGATATCCTTTTTTTCTTTCGATTTCTCGTCGAATGCTTAATAAAAAGTGTGTTGGGACTTTCCTCAAAAAGTTTCATTTTAGTTATTTAATTTCGTCATGAATTTTTGTTTTCGCTCGTTGAGTACCTTAACCTCATTTGTGCGTGGGATTTTTGTTTCAGATTAAAGAGCATGAAAAACTGTATAACATATCTCAGAACCAAGGTCAACGTCTTTCCCCCAAGCCCCGAAAAAGTTACGAGAATAGGAGCAACTCTCGCCGGGACGATTGCGCAAAATGGCTACAACGGGCCAAATTTGAGACGCCCATTGAAGATAAACAGATTGTTCTATTCAGAAAGTTATTCTTTTCAATATTTGTCTGAGAAATTTTCACTCAAAGCGTGATTAATTGATAAAATCCGGAAAAATCAAATTTTCAAGCATTTTGGAAAATGGATGAAAACCTATTTCATGAAGATTAATGCGCACGAGCTTACTGAAAACAATAGTTTAATAGTTATGTCTTGTAGAGCACAAAATTCTACACAATGTATGTTCAAAGCAGATTGTTTTCACTTTCCATTTGCCCCGAAAAGGTGATTTCAAATGCGCCGTCCGAGCAAAAATTTGCTTCGGGTATTTTGTCTATAAATGCGATAATTTTATTAATCGCTGTTTTCGTTCCAAATAACAAGGTATTTCGTGTTCCTGGTATCGAACAACATCTCTAGGCCAGATTGTGGACAATTTTTTTTTTTACTTTTGACTGCCTATTTTTCGCCATGAGAGACTTGATTGTGGAAGGAATTCGGAAAATCACCAATATTTATTTTAGTTTTTTTTCAATTCAAATTGTAATGGACCGACACATTTCTTTCTATCGCTCCACAACTTCCAGCTTTTATCGCTTACGTTAGTCAGGCCATGCCGGCCATCTGTCAAATGCCATTTGCCATTCAGGCTGGCATAGGCCTTTATCCCCTTGATTGTGTCAGGCCGTGCCAGCCATCTGTCAATTGTCATTTGCCATTCGGGCAGGCAGACGCTCTATGCGCCGCCCTTTTCTCCCTTTCGTGTGCTTATTCCTGCCATATGCTGCCTATGACTATATTGTGACTATGTGGCTGTCTTCAATTATTAAAAAATTACCCCTTTGATCTCATTTTCGCTGAATGTTTTAAATTTATGGCGCATGTATACGTAGCAAATATAATTTTGTTTTTTTTAGTACTTGGATCTAAAATCATATGAATATTTTGTTAAGAAATGCGTCACGTTGTTCTCATACTTCTTCTTGTCATCGGCTTCAATGCCCATCCAAGTCGTCGTCGCAAACGAGGAGGTCCAGACACAGTCATCCCGAATATGGACCCTGAGATTGACAGCCTGGATGAGGAGGAAACTCCGTGCTACTTTTCTGTTCTCAGAAAGACTACCTATGAAAAAAGTAGGCACCTAGCCACTTTCATAACTTCAAACAGTACACTAAAACATTTATAGATATTAACTGAAGATCTTCGCGCAACTGTTGAGGAACTTCGTGATGCTGCCGCAGATGGGACTGAATTATGGAGGAAATTTGATAGAACACTGTCAGATGTTCATAGAATTGAGACGAGGATTGATGACCTGAAGAGGCATCAAATTCGAGCAACTGCCAGCGAGCGTGACCGCGATCAACTTGTTGCGTCTTTGGAAGACAACGAGGCCCTCATAACGCTTGACTGGGCGATGAAGCTTCTGCCAATGTTCTCTCGCGAGAAGACGACTGACTTCTTTGCTAAGAGGGGAATCTCTTGGCACATAAGCCATGTCCTTGCGAGAGTTGATGGCGACTTGAAGCAACATACGTTTATTCATATAATGAAATCAGACCTCCAGGTTAGAAATAAACTACGAGTCAATATTAATTCGCATATATAAATATTAATACATCGATCTCCTTTAAATAGTAATTATAATTTATATTGGACTGATAGTTATAACTATTACAATTATCAGGATACTGTCGCAGTCACTTTCGCAATTGGACACATTCTATCGTCACTGTCGAAAGTAGGAATCACGAAGGTTCACCTCAGATCTGATAACGCTGGTATTATTGATTTTCATATTATTGCATTATATTCCTCGAAATTCAACGACTCTGATAACAGGATGCTACAAAAGCAGTGCTACAATTGCCAGCCTTCCTGAGATATCTCTCAAATCGAATGTCAAGATCGCTTCCTATTTTTTTTCCGAGGCGCAAGCAGGAAAATCCGCCTGCGACCGATATGCGGCGGTTGTGAAGCGGAAGCTTCATGATTACGTTGATTCTGGTCACGATGTAATCAATGCAGATCAATTTTATCAAGCCGTACTTCACCTGAAAGAACTCGCTGGGCTATCCGTATACGTCCGCACGCTGGCTGATCCGAAACCATCACCCACCAAAATCCCCCTCATATCCACGCTGAACACATTCGTATTCGAGGAAGACGGAGTTCGGGCATACAGACATTCTCGCATTGGAACGGGAAAATTGATACCATATTCTTCATTAACCTCGAACTCTGCAATAGCCACAAATCAGAGAAAGGGGGGAAAGCTACCTGGCACCCCTGATTTCTGGTCGAGTACTGGGAAGCCACTGCGTTCTGAAAAGAACCCTCCTGCAATCGTTTCTCCAGGAATCAGTCACGACACTTGCCCGGCAGATGATTCAGAAATTTGCTCTTCTGAGACCCATCTTTTCCGCTGTCCTGTGGATCCATGCATCTCTGAGTTTCTAAGCTCTCAGCAATTGGCACGTCATCTTCTTCTGGGGAAACACAGATACCTGCCTGAGCGTCTTACGCTCCGCGACATTTCACTGCAGTACTACACTACGTCTGTAGAAGGCGTTCAAGCAAGACGCGTGTATCCTGATGTTGATGCCGCTATCGAGTCCTTGGAGGTTGTTGGCTTGAATTTATTCCTATAAGGCTTTAATGTGATATATTGTTTTTTTCTTTCTTCAGAAAACGAATGATAATGGAAAGAAGGCCATGCAAGGGTGGGCTCTACGTGACCGTAAAAGAGGAGAAAGATTGCCTGAACGGTCAAAGGAGTTCATCAAGAAGATTTTTGACGAAGGATGGCGTTCAAAGGTCAAATCCGATCCGCGTACAGCAGAGGCTCGGATGAGAAATGCAGTGGACGATCAAGGGAGACTAATGTTTGCCCCTCATGAGTTACTAAACTATCGTCAGATTGCATCCATGTTCTCCCGTCTAGCCCAACAACAGAAGAAGGTTCGAATAACTCGATTAAAAAAGACATGGAAACATCATGACAATTCAGGAACCTCCAGTTCAAACGGAATCAACGGAGACGGATGAAGCGCTCATAGAATTATTTTCTCAAGAAGGAGACGAGGAGGAGCATTTCAGAACTGATCCGCAGTTTGAAACCGAATTCGATATCAACAGGGATATTGCATTCAATGAGCTCCAACTGGCTCACGAGCCTGAAATCGGACAAGAACCAGATGCCCAGCGAAATAGACCACATGAGGAATTATTTTGATAACTCTCTCTCTATCTCTCACTCTCTCTCTCACTTACGACGTCTCCTTCAATTAGATCCAAAAAGACTGTATTATTTGTGAACATCAGTTCACTTCGCAGTTATTGACTAAATGTATATGCCAGAAATGTATCAGTCCTTTACAGTTCGAAAGACAGTACACAGCAAAAAAATATGATGCAACCGCTCCAAATTCTTCAGCTATGTATCATATGAGTCAATTGAAAGCAGAAAAGGAGAATCGGCCCAAATCTGGCATTCATGGATTGTTCGTTATAGAGAATTCATGCACTTGACGACGGAAATTGTTCTCTTCTGCACTAATTGTGTGATGAATCAAAGGCTTTATTTCGTAACTGATGCCGTAGAGAACATATCCAAAGAGAGAAAAATAACTTATAACGTCCGACAAGTCATTTACATGGGTGAAGCAAAATGATAAGTATTTATGATGTAAAAGTATTGTTGTAACCTTAATAAAGCCATAATTGCTCGCGAATTCGCACCTTTTTGCCTGACACAAGGGCGAGAGAGCATTTGACTTCTAGACATCGATAAGGCGGTAGCCCTGAAAATCGTTGTCGGCTGGAAAATTTCAATGAAGTTCTTTGGAATAAAAGTTTGCCGAGAGAAAAATTTCCCCTATTACATTCGGCACTAATCATTTATGATGGACATTTCTGTTTAGTACACCCTGAGCCAATTAGAGAAGGGTAATCATCAAACCGATTATGCGCTATTTCAAGTGCCGGGTCCTTATTCTCACTATGGGGTGCTATTTCGCAGGTCACAGAAGAACAATGGTGAGAATGGGAGTTCGTTCAACAAAATGAGAGAAATAACACTCATCCTTTTCCGAGGAAAAAAACGATCCAACTACGAAACAGGAGAATGATCCGCTTTTCGGAGCTTATATTCACAGATGGCAACTTACGTCTCGCTTCTTCCTGTAGATCATGTAGCAGAAGATCAAGATAAGCATCAGCGCCAGAATGAAGCCCAGGATCATCCAGTAGGCAGTGCCAGAGGACTCTGGAACTAATATTTACGAGATCTGTAGTCATTGCCAGAATGCTATAAAACGAACCAGGTATGCACATTTCACCGGTGAAACCAACAGCGCATTCACACTCATACTCGAAGTCACTGACTTTCTTACACACCGTGTTGACTGGGCAATCACACATCTCTGAATATGACAATAGAAAATAAACGTTAATGATATCATTAAAAAAACATTTAGGAATGAACATGACAAAAAAAGAAAATATTTGACCGTTGATGACAATTCAAGTTACCGTATGACACTGCGAATGGTCAGGCAACTGATCAGAACAACGACTAGCAACATTGCTGAAATTAAATTTTATTAAGTATTACAATGAAGGATAAACCTTTTCATAAATAGCGAATTTACATGTTGAATCTCATTTATATTTTTCGCGTTTATAAACAAAACACCCGATACAAATTTTTGTCCTTCTCCTTCCACAATCAAGTCTCTCATGGCGAAAAATAGGCAGTCAAAAGTAAAAAAAAATTGTCCACAATCTGGCCTAGAGATGTTGTTCGATACCAGGAACACGAAATACCTTGTTATTTGGAACGAAAACAGCGATTAATAAAATTATCGCATTTATAGACAAAATACCCGAAGCAAATTTTTGCTCGGACGGCGCATTTGAAATCACCTTTTCGGGGCAAATGGAAAGTGAAAACAATCTGCTTTGAACATACATTGTGTAGAATTTTGTGCTCTACAAGACATAACTATTGAACTATTGTTTTCAGTAAGCTCGTGCGCATTAATCTTCATGAAATAGGTTTTCATCCATTTTCCAAAATGCTTGAAAATTTGATTTTTCCGGATTTTATCAATTAATCACGCTTTGAGTGAAAATTTCTCAGACAAATATTGAAAAGAATAACTTTCTGAATAGAACAATCTGTTTATCTTCAATGGGCGTCTCAAATGTGGCCCGTTGTAGCCATTTTGCGCAATCGTCCCGGCGAGAGTTGCTCCTATTCTCGTAACTTTTTCGGGGCTTGGGGGAAAGACGTTGACCTTGGTTCTGAGATATGTTATACAGTTTTTCATGCTCTTTAATCTGAAACAAAAATCCCACGCACAAATGAGGTTAAGGTACTCAACGAGCGAAAACAAAAATTCATGACGAAATTAAATAACTAAAATGAAACTTTTTGAGGAAAGTCCCAACACACTTTTTATTAAGCATTCGACGAGAAATCGAAAGAAAAAAAGGATATCAAAAAATGTTGACTTTAAAGCCCGATATGAATTTTCAAATTTTTAACACACTTTAAGGTATTCCTGGAGAGAAAATTTTTATAAAAATAAAATTTTCCCAAAAAGTTAATAGATAGGCCCTTGGTCATGTCTGATCACATCCTCAATGTTTGGATCCGCAATCTTGCATCTAGGGCAGGGCTGTATGGACGTCTCCTTGAGTCTTACAGAGAGGCTCTCTTAAATAGTTGACTATTCCCTATTTCTGTACTTATTGTCCGTGATTGCAGAAACTGGTGGAGATCTCAGAGTTGCCCAAATTCGCCCAGCCAGCTTTTGAAGAGTTGAGGCCAATCAATGGTGTGAAGTCACTGAATCGAATCCAGTCTCGGATCTATAAGTCTGCCCTCCATTCTGATGGACATCTTCTCGTTTGCGCACCAACGGTTTGGCTGTTTCTCATTGTACACAGAGTTGGGGGATGTTATGAACAAATTTTTTTTTTCTTAGCAATAGCTCAAAGCTTTTGTTTGCTAGAAAAGCGAAAACTGAATCAAACACAACAAATCAACCCTCGCTGGACTAACGACCCCACTTATACCTTCTTAAATCGGGAAATGGCCACCGGGGCGATAGCCCCGGTGGCCATTGACCGGGCCGAAGGCCCGTAGCGTGCCGAAGGCACGCTAGTTTGTTCTATTTAAAAAATATTGCTTTTTCAGGGCGCAGGTAAGACTAATGTGGCCCTGCTGGCAATCCTTCGAGAGGTTGGCAAGCACCTCCGCGAGGATGGAACAGTCAAACTGGACGAGTTCAAGTGCATTTACATCGCTCCGATGAAGTCACTCGTGCAAGAGATGGTCGGAAGTTTCGCTCTGAGACTCAAACCTTACGGGATTACTGTTAGTTCTCTTGCTTTCCCTGTTTTAGAGTTTGCAGAGTGAATACCTTATTAATTCTGAAATGATTTGCCTGTTCTTTGTAGGTCGGAGAGATGACTGGAGACGCCCAGATGAGCAAAGAGCAGTTCATGGCTACACAACTCATTGTCTGCACTCCGGAGAAGTATGATATCGTCACCAGGAAGGGTAGGAACTTCAAATTCTTTTCCTTTCCGAAACTGACTCTATCCATAGTGTTTCCTAAAGGTGGTGAGCGAGCCTACAACCAGTTGGTCCGTCTGATCATCATTGATGAGATCCACCTTCTCCACGACGACCGTGGACCTGTTCTCGAGGCAATTGTAGTTAGGTCAGATTTACTTGCATGAAATGCACCTATGTAGCGCTTTATTTGAATTTTTGTTGACAATCGCATGATATAAACATAACAGGAATTTTTTTCATGAAAAAAAGTTTTTAAAATTTGTTCTTCAGGACCCTGCGGCAGATGGAGCAGAACCACGATGAGTGTCGCCTGGTGGGCCTCTCTGCAACCCTCCCCAATTACCAGGATGTGGGTACTTTCCTCCGCGTCAAGCCAGAGCATCTTCACTACTTCGACAACAGCTTCCGGTTAAGTTTATACCAATTATTGAAGCAAAATCTTTTGTGACGCAGTGCTTATCTACTATTTTTTGTAAAAGCAACTGTGACGGACAGATTCTATTTTGAATGGAATTGTAAAGGAGAAGTTTAGCCCTGTCCCACTGGAGCAGCAGTACATCGGAATCACGGAGAAGAAGGCTCTGAAACGTTTCCAAGCAATGAACGATGTCGTCTACGAGAAGATTATGGAGCACGCAGGCAAGAGTCAGGTCAGGCAGGGAAGATATTCGGAGGAAGGGTACAAGAAGAAGCTGTGAAATGAAAATCGTTGCAGGTGCTGGTGTTTGTGCACTCGCGGAAAGAGACGGCGAAGACGGCGAAGGCCATCCGAGACACTTGTCTGGAGAAGGACACTCTCGGAGAGTTCATGCGAGAGGGCTCTGCCAGCACTGAGATTCTCAGGACTGAAGCTGATCAGGTACTGTAGTTTTCTTAATGAAACTATATTTCATATCTCTTCTTTCATTATTTAGGTCAAAAATTTCGACCTGAAAGATCTTCTTCCATATGGATTTGCAATTCATCACGCCGGAATGACCAAAGTGGACAGGACTCTGGTTGAAGATCTCTTCGCTGACAAGCATCTCCAGGTTTGCATTTTTTTTTTAATCTGTTTCATCGATAATAGTAACCTACTATTGTGGGGCTTTGAATTCAGCAGCTGAGATTGAAGTAAATTCGTTTTGAAGGTTCTTGTGTCGACAGCAACTCTTGCCTGGGGAGTGAACTTGCCTGCCCACACTGTCATTATCAAGGGCACGCAGATCTACAACCCGGAGAAGGGACGCTGGACTGAATTGGGCGCTTTGGATGTCATGCAGGTTTGAGATGCTTCTTCTTCACTTCTTAACAAGCTCGTTCCTTCTTGAAGATGCTTGGCCGAGCTGGTCGTCCCCAGTACGATTCGAAGGGAAAGGGAATCCTCATCACTCACCACTCCGAACTCCAGTACTACCTCTCGCTCATGAATCAACAGGTATCAGAGGCGACGATTTCTTAAGAATTTTATCTCCATCCTTCTCTTGCTTTCTATTACCATTGCAATGAATTATTTTCCTATTTACAGCTTCCCGTGGAATCGCAACTGATTGCGAGACTCTCCGACATGCTCAACGCAGAGGTTTTTTTTTTAAATATTTTATTTTAGAATTTTATTATTTGGTATTATCTCTTAGCGGATATTCACTGAGATGGCGTAGTACTTTGTACAATACCCTCCGTTAGGAGATCGTGAGTCATTTTTCTTGGCCAAAAGGGAAGCATGAATCTCTGCGGAATTATATGCAATATGTTGTTTAAAATAAATAATCTGAAAACTCTTCATTACTTTTGGGATTAAAAAAATTTTTAATCCGAGCAATGATATTTATCTACATGAAATGTGATATTTCCTGATTCCTTGTCGAACTCGTGTTCAGGTAGTGCTCGGTACGATCAACACCGTGACGGACGCCATGCACTGGCTTGGCTACACTTACTTGTACGTCCGTATGATCAAGAACCCCACTCTCTACGGCATCTCCCACGACGATCAGGCAAGTCACCCATCATCCCTCTCCTCACATCAAGACTCTTTCCTTGCAGAAGAACGACCCTCTGTTGGAGCAGCGTCGGGCCGATCTGATCCACACGGCCTGTGTACAACTCGACAAGGGCCATCTCATCAACTACAACAAGAAGACCGGCTCCATTCAGGTGAGTTTCTTACCATAAGATGGTACTGTACTTCCAATTCGATGTTTCCACCAGGCGACTGAGCTGGGCCGAATCGCTTCCCACTTCTACTGCACCTTCGAATCCATGCAGACATACAACTCTCTGCTCAAGGCAACCGCCACTGAAATCGATCTGTTCCGAATCTTCTCTCTCTCATCTGAATTCAAGCAAATCATGGTGTGGCAGGATTAATGATCAAGGTGTACGAAACTATTCCGATCTAAACGTTTAGGTGCGCGAAGAGGAGAAGCTTGAACTGCAGAAGCTTGCCGAGCATGTCCCGATTCCAATCAAGGAAAGTCTCGACGAACCATCTGCGAAAGTCAACGTTCTTCTGCAGGCACACATTTCCCACATTCCGATAGTTGAAATAAAACGAAATAGAGTGGAGGAACTTGTTCAAACTGAAAAATCGTTAAAAATGAGTTACCATTTTTTTATGGAGAATGGAACCTAATGGAAAAGTAGTTGTAATTGCAGGCATACATCTCTCAGCTGAAGATGGATGGCTTTGCCCTCCAGTCTGATATGGTCTTCATTGCTCAGTCGGCTGGTCGTCTTTTCCGCGCCCTCTTCGAGATCGTTCTTTGGAGAGGATGGGCTTCTCTTGCTCTGGTTTCTATTACTTTCTTTTTCTCTTTCTCTTTCTCGCTCTTATTACTTAATCTTGGTTAATACTCGGAGTTTAGAAAGTACTCGGCCTATGCAAGATGGTAACCGCTCGTCAGTGGCAGTCGTTGAATCCTCTTCATCAGTTCAAGAAGATTCCCACGGAGGTAATCATTCTTCATTCTTCATGGTTCCCAACTGGCGAGATCGTCTTTTCTGATCATTTTCCTAAAATGCGAAGTATTGCTCACCTTGCTACAGTGAAAACATCTATGTGAACTGGAAAAGATCTTCTGTCTGAACTAATGATCTTGCTTATGACTCGTTGCAGTGATGAAAATATGAGTGAACTTCAGGTGGTCAGAAGTATCGACAAGAAGAATTACTCTTTCGAGAGACTATACGATCTGGACCAGAACCAGCTGGGCGAGCTGATCAAGATGCCTAAGATGGGAAAGCCGCTTTACAAGTTCATTCGTCAGGTTGATAAATTGTTCACTAATTGTTGTTATTGTTGTTTGCTAGTTATGTGGTGACTTTCCACTCTTGACCCTCTCTGTGTTAAGTTCCCTAAGCTGGAGATGACAACTCTGATCCAGCCAATCACCCGATCAACTCTCAAGATTGAATTGACGATCACACCAGACTTCCAATGGGATGAGCGTGTTCACGGAGCTGCGGAGGGATTCTGGATCTTCGTGGAGGACGTGGATGGAGAAGTCATCCTCCATCACGAATACTTCCTGCTCAAACAGTTTGTCTTACTTTTCCTCCATGTTGTAGTTAGTCGTTTTCATTGTGATATGCAGGAAATTCTGCGAAGACGACCACACAGTGAAGATGTTCGTTCCTGTATTCGATCCCCTCCCGCCACTTTACTTCGTTCGCGTAGTCTCAGATCGCTGGCTCGGATCAGAAACGGTTTGTTAATACCGAGGATGACGTGAATGTCATCGATAGATGATTGAATGTTGCAGGTGCTGCCAATCTCGTTCCGCCATCTTGTTCTTCCTGAGAAGTATCCACCACCGACCGAACTACTTGATCTTCAGGTAATTAAAAGTTTCGCTTGATAATGAATGATATTCTTAAATCAAGTGTGTTTAGCCTCTTCCCCTTTCGACTCTTGGAAAGAAGGATGCAGAAGCCGTGTTCAGCAAGGCGGGCATCAAACAGTTCAATCCCATTCAGACACAAGGTTCCTTTCATGGTTTCCTTTACTCGTCTGGAATACATAATTGATGACTGATGTTAATTGGTTTTTATTTGAGTGTTCCGCACCGCATACGAGAGCAACGACAACGTTTTGGTGTGTGCCCCGCAAGGATCTGGTTGGTGCTTCCGGTGAAGAGCGTTTCCAGACGAAATAGGTAACCCTATGATTCAGGGAAGACGACAGTGGCTGAGCTGGCGATTCTCCGCCATCTCGACCAGTCCCCGGATGGCAAATGCGTGTATGTCACTCCGGTCGAAGACCTCGCGGTCAAAGTGTACGCTGACTGGTCCGCCCGACTGGGGTCGATCCTCGAGGAGAGCGTTGTTCTTCTCACTGGAGAACCCGCTACTGATCTGAAGCTGTTGCAGAGGGGAAGAGTTGTCGTGGCCACTCCTGAGAGGTTTCTCTCTTGTTCTTGTGTTCACGGTTCTCTTTCTGGTTCAAATTCAAGGGAGAAACTTAAAGATGGGACAACGTCTCTCGTCGTTGGAAGCAACGCAAGAATGTCCAAGCTGTCAAGCTTTTCGTGGTAGACGACGTCCACATGATTGGAGGCACCAACGGGGTCAACCTCACTTCTGTCTATGCTAGCATGCTAATTCTCTGTTGTTCAGCCCGTGCTGGAAGTCGTCTGCTCTCGAATGCGGTACATGGCTTCGCAGCTTAACTCCGCTCTTCGCATTGGTATGCATTTTTTTATTCCTTATAATATACCCAAGAGCATACTTCGTGGTGGTATAATGGTAATCAGCGTGCGATGGAAAGCATGTGGACAGGGTTCGATTCCCCTCGCATTGTTGAATAACGCTGGGAGAGTCACCCCTCTCCAGCGTCCAGAACAATGCAAGATCATTAGAATTTGTTATCAAGCCACTCGGTGATGATTAAAGCCTGCTGGTTCAAGTCTTATTCGACAGTTCCAAATCGATAGATTTATCTTTGTAATGTCTACAAGATAGATGTAGAATCCTTTTCCTTTGTTTAGTGGCGTTGTCTTCGTGTCTGGCGAATGCGCGAGATGTGGGAGCGTGGCTGGGCTGCCAGGCTGCAACAACTTTCAACTTCCCGCCAACTGCACGACCAGTCAAGCTGGAGCTGCACATTCAGGTATTCATCGATCCATTTGAAGACACTGACGGTGATGGAATACGTTGTAGGGCTTCAATCTGTCGCACACAGCCTCCCGCCTGGCAGCCATGGTCCGCCCCGTGTACCAGGCTGTCTGTCGTCATGGTGGGAAGGTCAGTCTGCTCTTTGCTTTCCCTTCCAACTCTCCCGTCTTCAGCTGCGCCCCCGCCCCGCCCTGGTCTTCGTTCCCTCCCGTCGCGAGACTCGCTCCACTGCAGTTGATCTTCTCGCAATGCAACACGCGGATGGCCAGCCTCGTCGCTTCCTTCACATGTCTGAGCAGGACGAGACATTCACCAGACTCTTGAGTGTCATCCAGGTTCCATTTTAATGTTAATATCAAGAACTCGTGGTCGTTAGAGACATATCTGTTGAACGATATTCGTGACGAACGGAAAACTGAATGATAATTATAGGAGCCCTTTCCTTGTAGGACTCGACGCTGAAGGAGACGCTGTCGTGTGGAGTGGGCTACATCCACGAGGGAACTGTCACTAAGGATCAGCAGATAGTAGAGGAGCTGTTCAACAGTGGAGCTATCCAGGTCTGTTTCTATTGAAGTGTTCTCTCGCTTGTTGAAACGGATTCACGAGAATGAGCTTGTTGTGCAGGTGTGCATTGTGCCCCGCTCCCTGTGCTTCGCCATTTCGATGTCTGCGTACGTGGTGGTCATCATGGACACTCAGTTCTACAATGGCCAGCACCACGCCTACGAAGACTACCCCGTTGCCGACATTCTTCACATGGTCGGACTCGCCAATAAGCCTCAAGACTACCAGGATGGTTAGTTCAACCTGAGAATTGGTAGACAATTTGCCAGTCAATGGAGCAAAAATAAAATTGAAGAAGAAAAAAAAAACTTAAAAGCCTTTGGTGCTTACAGCGAAGTGCGTGGTTTTGTGCCAATCGAGTAAGCGCGAGTTCATCAAGAAGTTCCTTGCCGAGCCCCTCCCCATCGAATCTCATCTCGACCACTGCCTCCACGACCATTTCAACGCTGAGATTGTCACGAAGACTATCGAGAACAAGCAAGACGCCATCGACGTTTGTTCTTTATTCTCTCTCGAATTTAGGGAAAAGGGCTGATACGGGCATAGCCTGTTGTCTTCTTTCAGTATCTCACCTGGACGCTGATGTACCGGCGCATGACTCAGAATCCGAACTACTACAACCTGCAAGGAGTCACTCATCGGTACTGCTTTAGTCATTGACATTTTGATATCGGTCTCTCTTACCTTCTTCTCTTTTCAGACATCTCTCGGATGCACTCTCTGAGTTGGTGGAGAACACTCTGAAGGATCTGGAGAAGAGCAAATGCATTGCCATCAAGGACGAGATGGACACTCTGCCACTGAACCTCGGCATGATTGCTGCCTACTACTATATCAGCTACACCACCATTGGTTTGCATATTTGCATTTGCATAATCTCTCAGCCATTCCTAACCCACCTTCCATTGCAGAATTGTTCTCGATGTCTCTAACGGCGAAGACGAAGCAGCGCGCCTTGATTGAGATCATCTCAAATGCCAGCGAATTCGATTCTCTCCCAATTCGTCACAAGGTCCGCCTTCTTTGAACTGCTCTCTCCTTGTAGTTGAGTCTTAATTGTTAAACGTTATAGGAAGACGTAGTGCTGAAGCAGTTGGCGGAGCGGCTGCTGAACCAGATGAAAAATCAGAAGTTCAGCGATCCTCACGTCAAGGTCTGGTATACTGTCATCCCCCTCTCTCTCTCTCTCTCTCTCTCTCTCTCTCTCCTTTCTCTAACTCTCTCAATACCTATCCTTGTCACCCTGCAGGTGAATCTCCTGATCCACGCCCACCTCTCCCGCATCCAACTCTCGGCAGAATTGAACCGTGACCAAGAAGCGGTAGTATTGAAGAGCACTCGTCTTGTGCAGGCTTGCGTCGACGTTCTCAGCAGGTTCGCTTATCATTTCCTCTGTTGATTATCAGGAAGTCTCTCGCTTGCAGCAACGGCTGGCTCTCCCCCGCCATCCACGCCATGGAACTGTCGCAGATGCTCACTCAGGCGCAGTACAGCAACGAGCCGTATCTCAAGCAGCTTCCGCATTGCACAGCCGCTCTCCTCGAGAGGTCCAAGGCTAAGGTCAGCCTCTTTTCCTTCGACTTGCTTGAGAAGAGAAATATCTGTGGAGTGGTAATTAGTGATATGTTTCCAGAAAGTGGAGACGGTATTCGAGCTGCTTGAAGTGGAGGACGATGTCCGCGAGGAGATCCTGCAGATGGAATCAGAACAGGTGGGACAAGGCTGCTCTTACGCTCATTCCCTTTCTTTCTTCTTGAAAGGAAGTGAAGTTGCCTTGTTTAAGGTGGCGGATGTTGCCAAGTTCTGCAACAGCTACCCTAGCATTGAAGTCTCTCACGAACTCGTCAATGATAACATCAGTGTGTACGTTCCTTTTCATGTGCATATTTAAAATACTTGTTTCAGTATTGTGTTCGTTTCAATCTTTTATTATGTAACTTGTATGGAAGGTGTTCGTGCTTTGAGTGGGGACACGGTGATGATGCAAGTGTCGATGGAGAGAGAGAACGACATGAATGGGCTTGCTCCACCGGTCATTGCCCCGCTCTACCCCCAGAAGAGGAAGGAGGAGGGCTGGTGGCTCGTCATTGGAGAGCCTTCTACGAATGCTCTCTGCTCCATCAAAAGGTCGAGTTCCCTTCAGTAGTGTTCACAAGAATTTTTTTCTTTTTCTACTGAATTCCTGAATTGAATATAAGCGATAATTTGAGGCTAACAATCAATGAGAAGGCCAAGATGTCTCTCGACTTCGTTGCCAACTCTGGAGGAAAATTCGCGTACAAACTGTATTTCATCTGCGACTCTTACCTCGGGGCCGATCAGGAGTTCGAATTCTCGTTCAGAGTTGAAGGTATCATCTTATCTTTTCCATTTCTCGACTTTTATTTAGTCTAATACGGAAAATGTAATATAAAGACAAAAACTACATTGATTTCCGTTCCAGACTCCTCTCGCTCTCGTAAGCGAAGAAGAGATGATGACTGAGTTCCCAAGCAACTGGCCGGTCTTATATTTTTTTTATAACTTAACTGTTGTTGTTGCAAATCATTGTACGGCTTGTTTCTGTTCTGTTCATTTTTACCGGATATTGTCTGATGGTCTCACTAAGTAATGGTCAATTGAATGATCACATTTTAATGGTCAGTTTAATGAGCACATTTGCTTTTCATAACCAGCGAACTTACTAGCGCTGACGATAAATATTATGAAAATATCTCATATTGGATGCAGTGACACGGGCAAGAGAACTTTCGGATATATTTTACTAAGAGAAACACTGGCCTGAATAAATAGAGGTGATAAACAGTAAATGAAGGAATTTGGCTGTGCTAAATGAGTCCGCCCATCTCCTTCATGAATTCGTCGTAAGCCTCGTCTGTGCTCTTGGCCATTTGAGCAGCAGGAGTGGGGCGAGAGGGAACGACAGGCCTGGAGAGAAGGAATAGAGATAACCACTCATGGAGAGGGAGCAGAGTGAACTGACCGGGCGGGGGCGGCTTTGGTTATCGTCGATCTCGGTCGAAGCAGTTGGGCAGGAACTAGCTTTGTAGACTCGCTCTCAAACCAACATTGAAATCAATTCAGATTCGTAAACTTGTAGTTCTCTACTAAATACTAAATAAGGGGATAAGAACCTTGAGATCTCTGAGTTGTGGGTGAGCAGCAATGATAGCCGGAGCAGCCGAGATTGTAGCAGCCATGGGCTGGGGAGCTCCTCCAGCAGAAAGAATGGGAGGTCGAGCACCCGGAGGGAGCGGCATCGGGGGAGGGACGGGCGGAGCTCCCGTCGGAGGGAGCAGGCGAGGAGGTGGCATTGGGGCTGGAAGAGCATAAGAATGTAAGCATGACATCTCTTGAAAGGGAAAGAACTCACGGGCTCGAATGGGCAACATGAGGGGCGGCATCGCCGACTCCATCATTGAAGCGGGCACTCAATTCACTATGGTTATTTCACCAAAGAAGCTAGATATTAACGGACATTCCAGGTTGGGACTGTGATTGATTACAATAAAAAAGCTCACGCTTGTATACCGAATTAAGATTGAGAACCATACTTGGGACCGGAGCCAAATCGTTATCGTCTCGCTCCATGAGATCCCGTTCGCGTTCTCTTTGCTCCTTCCGCCTTGCTGATATCTAAATCAAGGTTTCCAGTAAATGGAATAAGATGGAGAGTGAAGAAACCTGTTCATCTTCGCTGTCCGAGAACTCAGGCGGCAATCCCACGGGCACTCCGGGGGAAGCGCGCGGCCTTTCTCATATCGGCGACGCCTCAACATTCATTCAGTTATTCCATGGGGCGTAACTGACCATAAGAGTACAAAAATGGGAACCTTCGCGGGTCGAAATCGGTTAGGGGCAATATGGAGCTAAAAACCTTAGTGTTGGGCACCAGTATATCAACAGCTGCAGTTTGTAGAAATTAAATAAACAAGTTTGTTAGGGAAGATTGAACAATACGAAGGTACGAAATCAAGGCCAGCGCGAGAAATACAAGTACGGATTAAGTGGATGAGAAGAATAATATCTGATTGTGAGGTTAGGAAATGGACGAGTTGAAATAACAGCTATGCAATAACTGAATAAAAAAACTGATCCCCAAATGGCAGAAGTTCGACTCGATTAAGAACAAAACGGTCAGCAAGAGTGCTAACTTTACAAGAGATGAATGCAATGAACCAGACCATTCTATGAAGAAGGTACCTTTTGGGTGGTTGTGGAGCGGGACGAATGGGTGCAGGCTGGGAGGGCTGAGGCTGCTGCGCACTCTCGGAACTGTAGTCGCCGTCCGGAAGCGGAATCGTGTTGACATCCGTGGCCCGAGCAAGACGGAGCATCTAAACCGTGCATACAGGTTGCGATTAATTGACGTGAAAAAAGACAAACCTCGGACTCTCTTTTGAGTCGCCCACATTCCGCGTGGTAGCTTTTGATTTCCGAGTTCAGTCTTTCAAGAGTCGACGCATCTGCTGACGCTTTGGAATTCGCGAAGGCAGATCTAAAGTTGGAAAAGTGCAACATCTAAAGAGAAGCAAAACTCTAATACTGGAAAGACCTGCACATACTAGTCATTAGCGGTATTCGGAATGGGAGCTCCTTACAAAAATACAAAAGGAAAGGGAAGGAAGGTTCCAATGGGGATAGCCAGACTGACCTTTTCCGTTCGAGCACTCCCATCAAGGCTTTCTTTTTCTTATTCAGGACGTCGACATGGAATCTACAGTCGTCCAGTCCAACCACTTAAGTATAAGCAACTCATTTCATACCGGAAAATGAAGTATACAAACGGGACATCCAAATCGAAGTAATCAACACCATGAAACCAACATTGTCTCTCAATCTCAATAAGCCGTTGAATAGTCTGGGCCTCATCTCCGCCGAACTTGGCAATTGCTTCTCGTACATTGTTGCGGTCGCGTTTATTCCGTTTTAATTCCCGAGCCCGATCCGCTTTTCGTTGCTGTAACAGATCAACTTGCTATGACAATAATGAAGAGTGGTGAAATAGGAAATATGCTATAAGAATAAGGATTGGAGAAAGACCTGATCGACCGGCGCTCTCTGATGAAGTCCCTTCTTGGTCTTTCCCGCGCCCATGGCGTTGCTGAATCTCAAATAGACAACGCATCGACTAAGGTAACCAAAATAATATACATCGAAAATATGGAAACCTTATTTATAATGCAAGAATTTCGAACAACGCCTCGGCAATTAGATATATTCACCATTCACCAAATCACCATAGTGATATTCACCATTCACCAATTCACCATAGTAATATTCACCACGCTTATAGTTTTATTCACCACGCTTCTAACCTTAAGAAATTAGGCGTGGTGAATATTACTATGGTGAATGTGGTGAATTGGTGAATATCACTATGGTGAGTTGGTGAATGGTAAAAATATCACTATGGTGAATTGGTGAATGGTGAATATCTCTAATTGCCCAACGCCTCTTCCGAGCAACAAGTCCAACGATATTTTGTCTTACAACGAATTACATTCGTGCTCATCGGTTAAAAGGAAGTCTGTAATTCTTTCCTTCTTATTGCCTTAATGTAACAGAAAGCAGATCTAAAAACTTTTTGAAGTATTTTTAGTTATCGGCGGTAATAAACTGCTTTTAACTTGATATTTTTATTTGAGATTTCGGAATAGCAGTCTTGGAATCCAAGGACTAAGCGTAAAAGCTTTGGAAAAGGATCTCCACCTAACTTGGATATTAGTGGGAAGGAATGGAAGAGTTGGAAGCGCGAGTGGAAAATCTTGAACGGGCCCTCGGTCTGCCCGAGCACCAGGATGCAAAGACTGAAGATGTCGACGTGGACGCGATCCGTAGGAGTCTCGTGGAGCGAGGATGCAGACGCATCTTCACTGTTCCCATTGACAAGCTGAAACGACTTCACGATACATAAAGTACGGCTCGCTTGTGTTTTTATTCTGTTAAGTCTGTTATTGTTTTGCATGGCGACGGGCCAGTTTAAAGAAATTCTTTAAGCTTTTATTAAAAAGTTTTGAATTTATTGTATAAAATTGTCGGATGTTTTCAAGACGGAGCTTCGCCCAATTTCGGAGAAGCTGAACACAATTCAGTTTTGTGAGGAGCTCATCCGACAACGTGCCGAGTCACTAAAGCAGTTCGAGGAGGCTCTTCAGGTTTCTTTCCTGCTTTTCCACTGTTATGCTGCAAGATTGAGATGAACTGCAGGTCGTGATGGACTCGGAATCAATCGCTGCAGTTGGACAACACGACGCTGCTCTGGTGGCTGTCACGAACGAAGTCGAAGAAGCTCTGCGCAGTTGGAAAGAGTGGGTTCTTGCTATTCACTTCTTATTATGTTCGCTTTACATATCTTGACACTTTTTGCCGATTCTTGTGATCCTTCGTGTTGCGGGCTTTGGCGCTATCCTAGTTGGGGGGACCAAAAAATTTTTTTCAATCGACTCCAAATCGTGCACAGGGGGGTTATAGGCCATGGGAAACATGATTATAATGTTTATTTTGCCTTCCACACTCGAACTTGCCTCTAAGACATGCTTTAATTTCATCAAAACTACCACATTAGCTTTACCTGACAATCTCTACATTTGCATTTCGCTGCCGAGTGATTCCTCTGTTATTGCCGCAGATTGGGCAAGGGCGATTCTCCCAGAGCAGGCCCCGATCTGCTATCCATTCATCAAATTGCATGTTCCTCTTAGCTGCCAGCTCAGTTCATGATGTGATGACGTCAAAATCACGAAGCGAAAGGCAAGCGTGCTTGGGAATTCATGACTGGTAGGGAGTTTAGAGACAAAATAACACAAGGATGTGCCGGGAAGATTAGGGAGAATGTCCACTCGCGCGCGCTTTAAAACGACAAAAGAATGCAAAATAAACATTATAATCATGTTTCCCATGGCCTATAACCCCCCGTGCACGATTTGGAGTCGATTGAAAAAAATTTTTTGGTCACTCAACTGTCGCTGACTTGGAGAGGCGCGTGGCAGAGAAGAAGAAGTGAACGGTCACTGTCCTTTGGTCTAGCTTATTCCTAGTATTTGTGTAAATACATTTTGTACCGCTTTAAACGGGATTATATTCCTTTGTATATATGCTCTTTCTTAATGCATAGTGGCGAAAAAAAATTCGTGTTTTATCAATAAACTATGCTTTTCACAGTCTCTATAGTCTTTGCAATGAATTTGCAG